>MIQA02019543.1:12567-156120 GCA_001887855.2 Sclerospora graminicola
ACAGCAAAGAGAAGGAAGAAGAGAGACGAGTGGAGAGGATGAAACGACTCCGAATGTTCGCATGGAATTGGCGATAGCCATCGACTGGTGTCTCGATGCGCAATCGTCACTGTCAAGATGATGCTGACTAAGCTGTAGAATTTCTTCTCACTTATATGCTACGCACTCGTTCGTCAAGATATGGAAAATATCTCGGAAAACATTAGAGTCAATATGAATTAGTCTCCCTAATAGTCAGAATAGACAATTGAGACAGTGAAAAAAGCGATTGATTAAGATGTTTTTTAGGTTTTTACGGTGCACGAGAGACCGTGAAGTTTGG
This sequence comes from Sclerospora graminicola, assembly GCA_001887855.2. Lineage (NCBI taxonomy): Eukaryota > Oomycota > Peronosporomycetes > Peronosporales > Peronosporaceae > Sclerospora > Sclerospora graminicola. The sequence continues at coordinate 12,890 of MIQA02019543.1, forward strand.
AAAGCACTTGCAAGGATGATCGGGAGGACTACGTGCGGGCTGTTGAAATGTTTCGTTGAAATGAAATTTCTTTCAACCAGTGTGGGGGAATTTGTGTCGTGGGCTAGCGACTATTTCTACCAAACAGCTACGGTTGAATACTACCAGCCAGCTACAGACGCTTGTCTGTTGGAAAGCCACAATGGATATCGATCGCTTACCTCGGCGCACAGGTGACGGAGATGGCTGTCTGGCAGCTGCCTCCCATATTGCGTCGTCCAGGACGACAGGACGACTCGTCCTGGCAGTCCTCAGAGACCCAAGACGTGTCGTGATGACCTCATGCTCATGTCCATGTAACGCTACGTATTTATGTGTATGTCGCAGTTTCAACCAATAGAAAATTTATGCTGCAACTCTCTTTACCTTTGTAGTTTACTTTAAGTAAATCACGGATTATCTCTATTAAAAATCTCCGTTTGGCAACTTCTGTCTATCTAAGCAACATAACTACATAAGTATAACTACACCGTTGAGTCAAATACTGCTCGAAGTACTCTTGCTTTCTCATTTATTTAATCTTGATTTTTGTAGAGTTTACGTGTCTTATATTTTTGGCCAGTGTCATTTGTATGGGAGACCCCCTACACACTAGGATTCCCCTATTCAGTAATATGTAAGATATTTCATACAAACAGCAGTCTAATACTATTCAGTAAGATACAGTACATAGCAAAATATGGGGCACTTTATTTTTGGCCAGAGGTGTATGTACGTATTTATGTGTACGTATGAAAATCACGCATGCGTCCGACTTTGCGCAGGATTTCAAAAAAGCTGTGGGGCCTTTTCACTGCAAACTCGTGCCGCCAAGTAACAGTCTGCATGATAAGCTGGTGTATGCCATCACTCATTGCCAGTAAGTTGGTGCAGACAATACAACGGTGGGCTCAACGAGGTGGACAAGGTATCAACTGGATGATACCAACAAAGACACGTATGAATACATGTACTTAGCACTTTTTTTGTCTTTTCAAGCGTTTGTCACTGGTTACGCTTGATGAGATGACCATGTCTTCGTGATAGAAATTAGATGCGGAAAAAAGTGGTGATTGCTGATTGGATTTGTGGCCAACTGCGCCGCGCCAGTATAAACCTACGGTGACATGGCATTGTATTTATCATCGAGAAAAGCAGCAGTTTGAACATCATTTCATTTTCACATTTTCCAGCAACTACCAAGCCGGGCAATCTATTTGACGTTAAAATGAAGACCATCGTTTTCATCGCATCTACTCTTCTCTTTGCAAACGCTTCCGCCGGCGAGATAGAGGGGATCAGGGTCACCCCACAAGATGCTACCCCACAAGGTGTCACCCCGCAGTGGCTCACCCCACAAGGTGTCACTCCGCAGGGGGTTACCCCACAAGGTGTCACTCCGCAGGGGGTTACCCCACAAGGTGTCACCCCACAAGGTGTCACCCCACAGGGGGCCGATAAGCGCAAGTTAGCAGCGCAGGCCACCCCACCGTCTCCCGGCGCTGCTAATTAGTCAGCATACATTACATGTAATGCGATGTTAATGAACAGCAAAGTCGCCACTGCAATTGAAGCTGGATTCTATCGCTTTTATTGACCTTCCGAAATATCAAGACAGTCAAGCCGCGATAGTGAAGGAATAAGAACGGAATTGAATGAATAGTTTTGATTCGTCAAGCCATAAAACAGAGAATAAAAATGAATACTTCAAGTGATACTAATTTGTCGATATTATCATTCGAGTGCTGGTAACATGCTATAGCACAACTTCTAGAAAGCACACAGGCACGCCGATTGTGGCACTAGCATACGCGCGAACCAAACAATGAGAACTTGCCTTCAAAGCTTGAAGCATGCTTATATTGAACAATTTTATTTGTATAGTGTATGTATTTCGAAAATGAATACTTCAAGTGATACTAATTTGTCGATATTATCATTCGAGTGCTGGTAACATGCTATAGCACAACTTCTAGAAAGCACACAGGCACGCCGATTGTGGCACTAGCATACGCGCGAACCAAACAATGAGAACTTGCCTTCAAAGCTTGAAGCATGCTTATATTGAACAATTTTATTTGTATAGTGTATGTACTTCGAAGTTTGTGCGACCAGCACTGGCACCGTCGCTTTGGCTGAATCCCATCCTGTGGGGCTAGCCTAGGCGCACCAACCCAAAATCTGCACAGAATCCAAACCCTCAACACCAAATAGGGTGGGTAATAGTAATTGTACAGTTCACCACCTCCATTGAGAACTTCCCTAACTGGCACAAATCCTATATCTGAAACCACAAGTCTCTGCACCAATCAGCACACTTTATTTTTGTATGGAGGAGCGAATTCCCTCTTTTCCTGAGTCATTTTATAAGTGACCACCATTATAGATATGGGCGCCAGACAACTTACGCTGGACGAAGAGAAGCAAGTGCAGCTCCTCGTGGAGCAAAATCCACAAATTAAAAGTTGGGCACTTCAAGAATGGATTTCTTCGAAGTTTGGGGTGCGTGTGGGACGCCGCGAGAAAACCTGCTAATAGCATCTGCGGCGAACGTCTCGACAACCTCAAATGAAAACTTAACCACATGAATATTGATGTTATTGAATAACTCTGGTGCTTTTACTTTTTTTGCTGTGCATCATTTGTCGGAAGCTTTTCTGTTTGTGGTTTGGAGTCTTTACTGTCCGAATAGAAGCCCTTTGATCCTTTACTTTTGTCTGGGTTGCATTTCAAAATATGGGAGATATCGCCCACATTCACTCTTTGCTCAGGCATCGTTTTCACTGTCGTTACACTTGGCGCACTGGTGATATTGTCACTCTCCTGAACAGAAATCAAATCAGTGCCAACACGTTCCGATCAGCTGAAAGTAAGAATAGCAATGACGCTAGCTTACAAACCTCAACTGGAGTGATTGGCTTGTCGGATTTTTTGGCGTTGTTTGGCTATCGAACATTGCATCGTCATCGTCGTCATTATCATCATCTTCATTGTCATGACTGCTAGCAATCACTCGAAGTGCTCCTATTATATAAGTACATATGCACAATTAGATACGCCAAGACTCATGTAGCACTAAACACTCGTATCTAGTGGAAATCGACCTAGTTGGCCTTCGTAATGTAGACTGTGACTTGAGGTTGGGTCGCGTTTGTAGCGACAGCGTCGTTAGCAATATGACTCATCATTACGAAGAACTTTGGACGCGGTGGATAAACCTTCTCCGTTTCGACCATGGGCGAGTGAGGTGGCATTAGATGCCGTCGTCAGCGTATGGAGTGGATCCGAAGTCAGGAAAGTAGGTTCTCTATTGGGACGAATGGGGGTCGTGTCCGCCCGGATGACTGAAGGATGTAGTAACGTCATTGCACCACCACGCGGAGTAAATACTACCGCCTTTCCTTCACTGTGCGTCCTGTCGACGATATTGTGGTCCTGTGTTTTTCTGAGCGCTGCATCCTCTTTCGCAGCGCAAGCACCTTCTATTGTTGCGGTGAGCCCGAGAAAGCTGCCACCCAACCTGCTCTAACTGCAATAATTCGCTTCAGAATTTTATCTTTCTGCGGCGGCTTCAGGGCATCATTGTTCACCCCTTGCTCCAAAATCTCTTCAGCCGCCTCCTTGTTGCCTACGAGAGCCCAGGAATCAATCAAACAATTTCCCATGCTTTCTCGCCATGACCTGTGGCTTGCTGCAACATTCCAAGCAATTGGGGAGCAAGCTAAAGCTAATGCACACGAGAAGAAACAAGTCGACATGTGTCCAAGTTCCAGCACACTTTTTTTAGACACCAAGTAGTACTGCATCCCACCCCCACCCCCATAAATGGCGTTTCTATACCTAGACCACTCGAATTTTCTTGGCTCGTGAGTGCGCCATATAAGGAGGTGTGACTGTAAATTGGTAATTAATTGCATGTACAGTACAAAACTGGCGTGGCCCACACAATTTACAATTACTCTGTGACACGTTTTTATGGCACAAACGGGTCCTCGCAAACCCATAGCCCATAGACCCACAAGCAAAAAAACGACGTTCGGCTAGGTTCCCACCATTGACAACAGTTGCCCCAGAGACACAAACGAGAAACGGCAAGAACTGGGTGTGATGGACTCAATACAATGTCGGAGCAACGAAAACAACGACGGTAAGGTCGCTTTTACTGACGTTCCTACGTATGAAGACCATGCGAGGAATCCAAGAAGCTCAAGGTCGCCAATCGAGTTGGTATCCCGATTCCCAAGTCAAGAAGAACCGCTGGATGGCCAGAAGAAACCCTGTACGCGATTCAAAGCGCTTTATACGCATTATACACTAAGGTCAGGGTTGTACACGCCTATTGTCGTTTTCCGGGCATGCAATATAGTTCATCGTACGATTACAAAAACGTCGAATAGTCATAAACTCGGCTTTGAAAGCGGCAGTTTACAGCATTTACACTTGCAATATCTAACAAGATAATCAGAAAGATTCTTTTCTTGCCACTTCATTCAATATCGTGCAATCTATCTGAAAACTTTAACCCAGCCAAATTCGCTTCGCTTCCACCACTTTACTATGTCGGTAGATTTTCACAAAGACATTACATAGAGGGGTCGTGTGGTGAAGTCGTTCTCAAAATTTATTTCCGAGGTGCGAACACCCACGGGGGGCAGAAGACTGACTGTCGGAGGGGGTACTCCGGCCATCCAGGTCTTGGTACGGGTCAGCATGAAGCTGGCTCGACCAGTCACTTGGCTGTGACGACTGGGATGATCCATCTTGTTTAATCTCACCTTGTGTACCTGTCAGCACTGGCGGTTACGCACTCCTGGTGGGATCTCGGGCGAAAAGTTAAGCAGGTGGATGAGTGTTAGGACTAGAGTTTCTCCTGGGCGGAAATCTTCACCGGGGAGCGGACTGGCATTATACTTGATTTTACTATACTGCAAATGCTGGACCGAGATTACTCAATCGGCCAGCCCAACCAAAGTAGTCGTGAAATCCAAACAATACTTCACAGTAAGCCAAAACTTCGCCTTCCCTTCCAATACAACTTAACCGTGTTTCAAACACGGGCAACTTGAGTGAGTAAAGAGTTTCTCAAATGACCTCCGGTCAGGGACGTCCGGTGGGTTTCTTATAACCTTCCCCGGGCAAACCAATGAGAACTACAGGGAACCTTGTTATCCTTCTGCTGTGACCAATAGCGACTTGTGTCTTAAAAAGACAAACGTTTACTGATTTATCGCTAAATCCAATATAAACCAATGCTGTACCTTACACAGAATTCAGCGGCCAGCTTGGCCTGGACGCTTGTGTACCTTAACAAAATACAGCAGCCAACTTGGATGGATGCTCAGGTCAACCTCACACCACCTAGGATAACCCGGCTATCATCTTCAATATCTTCCTCCTGACCACCCGTTTAGATGTCGATGCCTCAGCTGGCTACCACAGTGATATAACCTCCCTGGAGCCTCCAATACACCCTTTGACTGCCTGAATTCACCCTTGGCCACCTTTTGGTAAAGATCGATCCGGCGGATCGGTTCCTGGCTAAACTGACCCAAAGCAACTGGAACATTTCCTATTAGTCTCGGTTCCACATCCATATACTGGTGGCGCCACGGAACCCTTCCATACGCTTCACGCAACCATCCTCCCGACTTCGTAGCTGACTCAAAGCCGTCGTTCCGTCCGGCAATTCTGGCCAACAAGAGACAACTCCAGCCAGGATTATTTCACATCCGGCAGTTGAATCATCTTGGAATCACTTCACCACAGTCGTACAAACGAGTCGTCTATCCGTTCCTCAGTGACTTGCGACTTCCACTGATTTGCTTGGCTCAAAGAAGAATCTTGTACGACGTAAACTGCATCGGAGGCAGTAGCGTAGTGATCTCCACATCGCACGATGCATTCCGCTTTTTCACGCCTCGCTAGGTTCGTCAGACCAGTATTCCGAGTCGGATCCAGAATTCTTAAGTGCTCCATGCTTCCTCACATACAATTCGTAGTTTTTTTATTCCAAAGTTACTTGACCACGCTTGGACTCGATTGTCTGTCTGTGGCTAACGTCGGGTTTTATCAATTTCGGGTTTATCGCGGAGTTCGGGTTTAGCATAAACCTACCCGTATACGCAACTAAGAGAACTCTGAGGACCGTATACTTCTATGTTCTTCTATCGTCCTGACGTTCGCTTCCTGACACTAGGCTGTGAGCTGTAACTGTTTTTATCATGCTGTATACGCTTAAGAGGCTTGCTGTTACATGCTTACACTGTTAATTACAAGTGTGGAAGCGTGTAATTTAGTTAAGGAACAAATGTAATTCGTTTTTCAATAGTTTAAATAAAAATTGAATTAGACTGGACTATTATTTGAGTTAAGTGTCCCTTATTATATACTTGCAAGACGGTAAGTTTAAGAGTGAATATATTTTGAGTGGTTTAGAGCTAATAAGTGTACTTAAGGCTAAACAAACAAACAGAAATGTAATACAAAACTAATCTAAAAATACCCATGTTATTAGATCCTCTCTTGGATTCAGTATTTACATTCAAATCGAATTTCTCTTGGATTATAATAATTTATTACCCACAATTCAAATTTCAGACAACACGTCTAGAATTGAAATGTGATATTTCAACTTGAATATTATTTGTGTAATGGCACTCCATTACATCATCACCGCCCCCCTCTTACTTAACGTGGTTGGCCAATAATAAATTATAATATTGGCCAATCGATTGGTGGTACTGGTTGATCAAAACAATTATTTTATACAAACCACAAATTTACGACTAGGACACTTCATGGTCGTACCATTGGCGGTGCTCTTAAGAGCGCTACTGAGTAGACGAAGAGGATCTCCGCCTTTGCGTCTGACGCAAAGGTTTCCTACACGAGTACTGACGCTGCTTAAGCGGCGTCAGAAGAGGAAAGACTGCGAAACCCAGCGGATCAAGGTGCAGATGCTGCCGAGGCAGCATGGAAGAGAGGGCGCGAAGATGTTACTTAGGCAACATCTGACACATTAATGTGTGCCGAAAGGCGAAAAAAGACTACATCGTCGATGTAGTCTTTTTTCGGGAATGGGGAAGTAGATGTCTCCCAAAAGTCATCTAGAGAGTCTAAACTCGCTAGAGAGTACACGGATCCGTCGTCATACAATGACATCATTATGGATCCTGACCCAGTCTATCACGACAGTGACAACTCTTTATAGAGGTGGAAGGATAAACATTGTACTAGTTCTCCTGGTCCGAGGCGTTCGCCGAGCTGTAATAAAATCTCGGCGCGAAGCGCGGGTTCATCCAGCGCTCCACATGCCACGAAACAGCAGGCAGAAGTGGGTTATACCACTTCTGATTCGTCTTATAGTACGGAACTGCATGGTCCGTACAAAGTAGGGTTTGGCGTCCAGGCTCGTCTCTTGCACCCGACAGTGACGGTCATCGTAAGCATGACTGCCAGTAATCGCTAGCCGACATCAACGTCTTGGATAACTGGGAAGACATCCTCGAACGTCGATTCACCATTGTACCGACGATAAGCATCGGTACTTCATTGACCTTTTCTTTCAAGTTCGTTATTTAATTAAATAAACCGGAAAGGTCGCGGAAGAACGGAGACGAGAGAGATTCCCCTGGTCAAAGTTGGAACGCTTTCGATGATAACAATAACCAAAGCCCCGATGAATATGCGAACACAGTTCACATAATGCACGAGCGCTTACTAAAGCACTGACGGGTAGGCAAAGCGGATTGAATCCACTTTGTCTGCACTATCTTGCGGTGTCCCTTCACACATTGGTTGACCCCGTTGTCCAAGGGGAGCACATCGCATATCCGAGGAAGGATTGCGTGGGTACTGTGGTTACTCAGTACCCTCGGACATTAAGGGACTCATCGATTCCCTAAATGAATCACCAGCTAATTTTGAGTTTGTGTAGAAGTATTCGTCTCAAACGCTTCCAAGGGATCAGTAGCGTCTGCCCTCAGTTCCTCGATCGGCTCCCAGAAATTAAAGTCTTGGGAGTAACCCAACCTGCGTACCACGCTGTCCTTGCTCGTAAGGAATCAAGCGCTTCGAGAGGAAGATCTCAAGAATATAGCGCTTATTTCCCTGATTATCAATCAGGGGCGGTGGGGGGTGATGACGCCTTCACCGTCGTTGTTGAGGAGCATGGTTTACAGCTTCGAGTATTCCGAACTGTATTTCGTTTGATAGTTCGTTTGCTGCTTGGTGAGATGCAAGGCGTATTAAGCGATCATGTCGCTCTTTGGTGGAAGAACGACCTACTTGATCAAAATAAGACGGACTTGGAGAGTCTCAGGAATCCTCGCAATCAGTTGAAGTCTGGTTACAAGTCCTTTCTGTCGGACATGAAGAGACATGGCGTACACCGTGGAGATGCGTCTCGTCGCAAGAAACGTAACGCCCTACGTAAAATGTTGGATGCAGCCGCATTGCTTCGGCAATGTCTAGTGCATAAGCATATTCCCGAACACTTTGGATCATAGATCCAATGATGTTAGGCAGCAAGTTCCGTGTAGGGAAGTTGCTTATTGCATGTGTATGTAAATTAGTTGCGGATAATATATCTAATTCACTTTCTTAAGGGCTTAAATTTGTGTTTTTCCTCCCGTATTTATCTGCATTCTGCATCTGCTTGTCGAAAGCAGATGCAAGCGCGTTTTCAACATAGCGTATTACAGCGTCAAGCTATAATACAAAATCGGGTACGTCTTTATTAGTAGTAGCTATACTTCTTTCATTGTCTGCTGTCACTGCAGTAGGCACATATTCTTCGTAAACAGCTTCTGCGTCGACTGTATCTACTGCTGTAACAGTAGTAGACAGATCTGTTTCTTCACAAGTTGATGCTGCAACTTATGCATCGACACGCTCCAAAATTGGAGCGGGTCCCTCCCCCACTTATATTTGGCGTACTGCCAAGTAAAGCTTGGGATTGTGGATGCTGCATGACATTTACGTCGAACGATGTATGCTTGGTCGAAGCACGCACCGAATTATTTATGGAAAACTCAGTGAGTGGCTAGAAGTTACTCCACTGTTTGAAGGCATGCACGTATGAACGCAGCATGTCTCCTAGAGCACGATTAACGCATTCGGTTTGCCTTCTGTTTTCGGATGGTCTGCAGCTGACATTTTCCACTGCGTACCTAACAGCGAAAACGTTTCTTACCAGAAACGTCCTGTGAATCTCGGATCTCTATCTGATATTATGTTATCTGGTATTCGAAGCAAACGGAGTACCGTATCAACGAATATCCGCTCTCTTTCCGCGGCAGTGACATCCCCTGACACTACGGGAAAATGTACCATCTTGCTGTAGCGGTCTATAACGATGTCTTCCATCCGTTGTCGGGTGGAAGACCGCAGATGAAGTCCATTGAAATGGACTTCCAGCATTCGGCCGGAACCGGCAGTGATTGAAGTGGAGCCTGCGCGGATTGCGAAAGCTTTACGCGCTAGCAAATCTCGCAAGCGCGTACGTACTTTCGTAGCCACTTATACTGTTTCCTCCAGTAGAAGTCACGCGCGAGAGAATCGTATGTTTTCTCTTGACCTCGATTCCCCAAGATCGGTGCACCATGTTACTCAATCATTATGTCACGTTTGAGATCATCGTCGTTAGAAAAGACGATTGCAACTAACATAGTGTCGATCTGTGCTAACGAGCAACAGACCATGCTAGCGTGGGAGTTTGCAGCGCTTTGAATCGGATTAACCACTTGTAACTAATCAACATACATTTTTCCTCGTCTGTTTTGTACTATCGTCGTACCTGACGTACGAGGGACGACGTCAGATCAGTGCAACGAACTGCGTTTGCACGGATGCCTTCGGTAACAGACGATTTCGTCGCGTAATCAGTTTTTCCTGATAGCGCATCTGCTTCCACGTTCAACGTTCCCGTGTTTTTTTCAACCGTGAAATTGTACTTCGCAAAGAATAACAGCCAGCATGGCTTTCTTTGCGAAATGTGCGGTAGATATACGTCCGTGCGAAACGACACATGGTCCGTTTAAATCTCAAACGGTCTATCATCTAAGCCATAGATCCGAAACTTTGCCAGTGCGTATACATGACAAGGGGTTCTTGTCATGCACTGGATAGTTGGGCTCATCTGGCGCAATAGCCGTGATTGGAAAACGATAACGCGATCCGGATGATCGTGATCGCGCTGTATCAAGGCACAACCGATTTCAAAATCGATCGCGTCGCAAACAACGTCAAACGGCCGCTCGTTATCGACTAAACCCAAGGCAGGAGCCTCGGTCAAGCTTTGCTTGACTGCCTTGAAAGCTTCTTGGCATTCGGTGTCCCAATGCTACTCAACATCTTTCTTTACAAGTTGAGAAAGAGGTCTAATGAGGCCGGCATTATTGCATGAATACTTATGCAAATATGTCGTCAGCCCAAGGAATTTTCGTAGTTCCTTGACGTTGATTGCCGTTGTTCATTCATCAATCGCTCTGGTTTTCTCAGGATCAGGTTGCACCCCATTCTTTTCCATGAAGCGGCCAAGAGCGAGTATCTCAGTGCACCAAAGGTGTACTTCTTTAAAATTAGCATTGAGCTTATGCTTACGGATAAACACTAACCCTCGACGTAGATGTTCTTTTGTGCACATCTGCATTGCTTTTACCATGTTTGTGAAAACTTACGTATCGGGAGCAATAGATGCGTGCTGCGTCTATTTAATATTACAGGGGCATTGTTTAGCGCTGATAGATGCGTGCTGCGTCTATTTAATATTACAGGGGCATTGTTTAGCGCTGTGACATCACTAGCCACTCCAAAAAAATCCCGCTTGGGGTACTAATTGCCGTGAGAGAAATATCCTTCTCACGCATAAGGAATTGTTAAAGTCCATCCCATTAATCGAGAGTACTGAGGACAGTTCTCTCGCTTATGACATCTATGATGAAATCTTTGCGTGGTATAGGCGTTGGACCGGTACCGTAGCTGCGTTCAGCTTGTTATAAGCGGGAACGATTTGCCACCTTCCTGTGGACTTCTTCACACGAAAGGTGGGACTGGAGCTCGATGAGGTAGTCTCCCGCACATGTCCCGCCTTACGATGAGTTTCAAAGAACTCTGGGATAGGGAGGTTAATTTTTAACTCTATGGAAGTGCTATTTTCTAATTGGTCGAAAAAGGAAAAATGAGGTAGCCATAAGTAGGAATACATAAGTAGGAGTACATAAGTAGAAAGTAGCGATATGAAGTAATCTTATCGAGGTTCTTCTATATCCTACTTTTATATTCTGACAGTTTTCTCTTTTAGCAAGCATAGTTGCTCGACGGACGCAAGACTTACAAGTTAACTTCAACAGCAACAAGACAAAGAACAAGACACCCACTCTCTGCACGTGAAAACGTCACGCATCCTATGGACTAGTCAGGCGGCTATCTTGAGGCATTTCTTCACTTTAAGTGTGCGAATTGTTTATACTGTCGGTCTCTAAGTGTAAGTTCCTGGGAAAAACTTTTAAGCGATTTGTTTGTTTTGTGGAGTAAATTTGTGAAAAGTTAAGTTACTCTACGACAACTTGTGCCGCGACCCGGGACATAGAGACGACAAGTGCACACAGAAGAAATGTCCAAAACGACGTGCAGATGAGTTTGGAAAAGGGGTGGTCACGGTGCATGGTCAGTCCCAATTTCGGCTTCAACTACAGTTCTCACAAAATGACCCCAACAGGACGTACACATTTTTGGAAGCGTGCACCAGAATGACAAGGTACCAAAATTACGTTCTCGAGATGCCTGGAGATTCTACATCATGGTTCTCTACGAAATTTTGCAAGGTGCGAGAGGCGAGGCCAGGGTGTACTTTGGAAGAATCCGTGGACAGTATTAAAGAGTTGTTGCAGAAGTGTAGATATGATACGTACCGCAGACAAAATATCTATGGACTGAGTCCCGAACGCACAGCTAAAGATATCGGGCAAATGGTTTCGTTGCTGTTGACCGAAAATCAATGGAAGACGTCAATCATGAATTATCGGAATGTTGGTTTGGATAGTACAGTTTCTCCCATATATCGAGTGGTGTCGGACATGGAGCATACCCCCAGAAATGTTCTAAACCTCCGACGCTGGACAAGCTGGTAGATGAAGACACCGAGTAGAATCAAGAGAGTTTGGAAGGCATACACAGAAACAGATTAACATAGAAACTTGAATTTTCATCGAACGAAGATGAAATCATGTTTGCTGCACCCAGCGTTTGATCACATGATCCGGTAGTGGAATCACTGATGAAACAGCTGTAGGACGGGCATCTGGGTTTAGAACAGATGGCAAATGTCTTTACACACTGGCAGCAAGAAAGACCCTCGTACAGTACGACAATCCTCGCGAAAACAGTTCAAATTTTCGTTTGCGAGTAAAGAGTCACAAGACGACGATGGCATTGAGCTTACTACTAGAGATGGCACAACGAGGAAAGGATAAGGACGTCCCGTAACGACTGTTACAAAATATGTCTATAATAATGTTTAAATGAGACAAAGGAGGGGCGGAAGATGCGCGAGCGTGGCTGTCAAATTTCCTTCACATTGCAAATATATCGGTTGGGATGCCACGCAACGATTAGAGATGTTCGTTGATAATATCATGAATCCGGCAAAGTGGTGGTACAAGCAATGTCAAATACGACTGAGCACTATTGTTGAAAAGTTTCAGAAAAGATATTGCATCCCCCTCGTTTGACTTATTATAAGCTAACACAGAAACATGATAAATTGACGTCGAATTATCTGTATCGAATAAATGCAGCAGCGTTACGATCCGGGATCGGGTTTTGTGGAAAGAACGACTCTGCAGCGTTGGACAAACATCTTTAACAATTCGTTGAAGGTTTACACGACCGGACATTACAAATGCAGGTTAGATTCACCTCATTTGAGAGTATTAGATAGCTCGAGTCCAAGTTGATGATGTTTGAGTCTTGTCAAAAACGACCAGGAAATAAACCGGGAGGTCGAAGGCAAACTGATAACTTGATAAAATGATTTTCACCGGCTGTAAATTGAGTAGACCGGGAGCCATCTAATTCACAAGGGACACGTCAAAGTTCAGAACAAAAACCACAACGTGATCAGACGGGTGAAAAATAAGCACCATCTGTGTGACCACTGTAATCGGCGAGTGCACGACCGAGATATGTGTTGGCAACTTAAATTGTGTGAGCATTGTAACGTGGAAGGCCAAACCATTAAACACAGTCGGCCCTTTATTGAAAACATGGCTGACTTACGTTCCAAGTTAAAATCAGGGGAACGTTTTCAACAAGAAGTGTCGGAGCAGTTAAATTGCTAACCCCACAGTGTGTGGCAAATACTGTCGATGGAAGAGGGGCGGCCGTTAAAACGAACAACCAACGTTCGCTATCAAGAATGAAAAACAACAAAAAGAAAAAAACAAGGGCTGGTTTGCATCGTGCATGTGATGACACACAGTGGAAGTAAAAGAAGCAGCGAGTGTGATCAATACGGGGCAGTTACATGTGGAAATATATGAAAACCAAGTAAAAAATTGAAAAAACAATCAAAAAGAAAAAACAGAAGATAACTTTAAAGAAAAAACAAAAGGTGGAAGAGATTCAAGTGCATAAAAGACTGTCAGAAATGAAACAGCAACAGGTAACTTGGTCAACGTAAAACAAGGAAAAAGGCGAGGCTAGTACAGGAAACGTGGTCAACACCCTACGAAACAACGCAAGTCGATATATACACGGAGCAGCAGATGATGTGAAACGTCCATTCGTGGTGGATAGTGGAGCTAATATATCATTGCGCCATGTGAATCTAGCAAGGAAACTGAATGTGAAAGTGGATGTTTAAGAAACCTACAACTTTTTCGGTTTGTCAGATAACTTTTTCGGAGCTCATGGGGTGGCAAAGCTAAAATTACGCATTAACCCAGCAGTGGTTTCTGAGCACGAATTGTGGGTATCCGATTTCGAATCACGATGACTAATCATTCTGGGCACCAAATCCATGGTAAAAGCCGAAGTGACATTGGATTTGACAGATGGTCTGTACACCATACCCGGAGAAAACCACTACTCTTCTGACTACATATGACCTAAATAAAGAATCTTTTACAGTAGTATATGAAGAGGTTCAAAGGAGTAAGAATGAAGAAATTAATTGGATAAGCGGGCAAGGAATTCGCTCCATAGGAGATGTACCACCCGCGGTTTATTCTCACAACAAAAGGTAGATCAGCCACATCTGGATTGTGTATCTGCATGAAGGCGTGGGATGCTATGTCAGAGAAGCTGGATTTTTTTTATCCCATAGATAGAATCAGACCTGTTGAAATGAAAGATGCGGAAATAGGTGAGTCAGGCTTAACGACTCCACAAGAAGAAGCGGTATTGTAAGCGAAGCTGGAGAAATACAAAGATGGGTCTATTATCTCGGGGAATGCATTACCTCAAACAGCCAGAAATATGGTGTGTGATGTGGATGTAGAAGGTGCTAACCCAGAGGCACAGAATGTACGACGTGTATCAGTACATCTGATGGGGAAATTATATGAGCATTTACGAGGTTTAGTACTTGCCAAACCCATCCGCAATCGCCATGAGCATCTTATATTGTGATAGTGCTGAAGAAGAATAAGAAGGACATTCAGCTTTGCATTGACTATCGTCTCGTCAACCAAATGGCAAAATTAATGGTGTACTCTATGGCACTGATAGACGATTTGTTGGCGGATTTTTAGACTGCCATGTCCGTGGATATCGCAAGCGGATATTGAGCAGTATTGATGACAGCAAGAGCGCGGCTTTTTACAGCCTTTATCTGCCCACATGGACATTTTGAGTGTTTGAGATTGCCATAAGGCCTCACGAATGCCCATTGACAACGCTTTATGGATGATGGTCCGACGTATTGAACAAAAAGACATATCTTGCATTATGGTGGGCGACGATGATTCGGACGTAGAAGAAGTAAAAAAAAATATAACCTACCATAAGAAGAAACGGACTTGTGCCTAGCGGAAGATGTATTTCACCTGGAAAGAGCAGAGCGCTCCTCAATCTGACCAGTCATTGGGCGACGATCATACATTGATGATGTGACATTTAGAGCAAATAATTGGAATGTATTGTGTATGATGCTGAAGTGCCTGCTGGAATCGTTTACATATTGGAGGATTACCATTAGCCTCCCCAATAGTTCTTTCGGAAAGAGAATTGTGTAATTTCTTGGTCACAGATATTACGACAAGGAATATCAGCTGCCCCAAAAGGAATTTAAGAGTCAGTACTGTCAATACCATTCCCAAAAACTATCAAAGGAGTACGAAGATTCTTGGGCAGTTTGATCTATTATCACCAATTTATTGACAATTTTGCTGCATTTGCTGCCGCACTTTACCGGCTCACTGATCTAAAGTTGCAAGACGAAACCCAAGTGTCTCAAGCGAAAAAATCTGTTGAGATACTGAAGCAACACACCTTTATTACGGCATTTACGACGAAAAAAGCCACTAGTGATCATAATTTACACCAACATGTGGGCTTTTGGAGCAACAGTGGGCCAAGGTCACGAGGGAGTTTTGCTTCCAATACGATTCGTAAGCAATGTATTTAATGATGCGGAAACAAGGTATAGAGGGGCAGAAAAAGAGGTGTTGGTTCTATGGAAGACGTTGCACGACACGAGCCATTTTCTATCTGGTCAACACATCATAGTTTATACTAGATATTTCGACTATGAAATCGTTGTTCACTTCAAAAAGCTTGACCGAGCGAGTGATTCCGTGGGCTGCTATGCTGTCTTCGTGGTCTTTAAAGATTGTTCGTGGAGAACAAGAAGCGGCAAGACTACCAACTATCATATCAGCGTCCAGTATTCCTAGGAAGCATATCGATGATATATTGGATGATATAGCGCCTCTCAAGACCCAAAAGAATATACCAATAACCAGACCAACTCCAGAGTTGAATCAAAAGAGTGCCATGACCTCCGAGGACCGTCCACTGCTTCCCCGGATGAGGAGGAAAAGTCCGACCTAGCCGAGCAGGGCAAACTGACGAAGTCACCACTGAAGACTTCGAACGCTCACCTAACTTGGACGGGTTCGAGCCTGAGAAGCTAGTTGCGGACGTGCACGAACCCAAAGATGCTGAAGAGGGATAAACTGTCACTCCGCCTCCCCTACCTTCCACACATCCTTATTCCCACGCTAACGTCCACACATCCCACATGGTTTCCCCGCCCAGAACCTCTGAGCCCCCCTGACTTGAGTGCAGCTCATCCCTGATCCGCGGATCAGTTACGGGATTTGAGAAATTTAGACCTCACTGGTGATCATATTGCTCGATTACTATCCCGTCCAGTTGTCTGGATATTTCTCCCATCTGCGCCGACGCACCATAGTTTAGCTTGGCGGCGTGACCTAGTCAGAAGCCAGCCGATAGACGCTTTCCTGGCTTCGGAGCCTTGGAAGGTGCTGGACGTGGTCATGCCCGATACGGATTCGCCCCATAACGGTTGGTTTTCTGAATTTCGTAGGGCCTATCAAGCCTACCTCGCCCGTCATCGCCAGGTCATCTTGGAATCCACCCACTTTCTGTTCATCTCGGTCAGCGCTCACGGCGCGGAGGAATCACCGAAAATCGCACCGCACCGAGCTGCTGAGACCTGGACTAGCTTGTGCAACCTAATTGCCGCAAGGATCTAGGCTGGTTTCTGCGATTTGGTTTTGTTTCTCTGCCCCATTATGCTGCACATGGCCAACCGCAAGGACAGTCCGCCGAAGGTGGCCCTGGTATCCAGGACTAGGTGACCCCATCCATGCTACCACTCTCCAAGCTTCACTTAACGAGATCGATACAAAAAAAAACAACCCGTATTTATCCACTTCGTAATCGGGGTCAATCTTAAGAGCCTCCTTGGCTTGCTCTGATCTCAGCTTTTCTTTTTTCCCATTCAAAATATGCCTTGAGGTTAATAATCCATTCTTCTTTATCCTGTGCTTAAGAATCCGCTCGACCCGCGACTGCTGCACTATTCCTTCGTTCATCACACCAATGAGTAGTGGAAAACCGGTCGACGAACGATATTTCTGAGACCGGGTAACGACATTTACTTGGACGGCTTCGTAAGTATCTCCTGTCTGGATCAGGTCAGGTAATCGATTGACTTCTGCCAGTTTCGCTAAAAGCTGGATCTGAAATCGTAACCCCGGTCTGGTCCCGAATTGCAAAGGTGACCAGATGATCTGCACTTCGGTCCCACTCTCTTTGAACGTGCAGCATATCATGCCCGTCCACTTCCTCAGCGTTGTCAAAACAAGGTCGTTTAACATTTTCAGGATGGGAGCTTTACAATCAATCTCTCCGGTAATTTGCCTGATCACCAAATTGGAATCGCCACAGATGATTATCCGCCCCTGTTTCCGGTCGACAAGCAACTCGATACATAACAACAGTCTTCGGAATTCGGATTCGTTCACTGTTATGTTAGGCGTGAAATCTGAGGAAGTGGCCACGACTTCCCACTCGGGCAGCTTCCACAATATGGCCCTGTAAGCACCCCTTCCTTCTTGACACTGCCTGACCCATCAAAACCAAGCACCATAACTCTTCTGCTAGGTGGTCGTAGACCCAGCAGAAGCGTTATGTGTGGGATGGACAGACGTTGCTGTTTCGTGGGCGCTATCGCAATCAACGCTTCTTCTACTTCTGCTCTTGGAATGATGCTGGCCGATAGTGTTCCTTGTATATCTTTCTCTCTTTTTTCGTGCACTTAATGACATATAACGTCCACTAGGACAATAGTGCAGTCCATTTACTCAGCCGACCATCAATTCTATTAGCGGTGAGGAGCTAAGTCAAGGTCGACCGCCTCGACAGCACCTTAATCGGCCGAGATACCAACATTGTATGGCACACATCCAAGATACGCAACAGACTTAGAACTGCCTTGTTTATCAGTCCACAGCTCACTTCATTTGTCTTCAGGGCTCATCACATGGCAGTATATACCATCATGGTCTTGTACCTGGGCAGCTGAGATGACCCACTTGTTGGCATAGATAATGACCACCGGTACCTTCTCGGGATCAAAATGTTTCAGAAACGGTGGGTTCGCAATTTTTACCTTTGCAATTCCAAAGGCCATTTTTTATGGCTATCGGGCCTGGCTGGACACGGATCGGTGGGCTGGTCGTTTGTTTGGATCAGCAGTTCTCATTGATCAAAACAGCTGACCCAACCTGCACTTCTTCTTTCCGGTCCACCTCCCGCAACTTATGGTAGTCCACCTCGCGCAGCTCATACATCACTGCCGCGTAAGCGGCAAAGTCTTCAATGAAGCGGCTGTAGTAATACGGACCCCTACGAAGGAATGCATAGCGTTCAGTGACCGCGGAAAGGGAATATTGCTTAGAGAAACCAAATCTTTCGGATTGGCCTCTAGTGCAGCAATGAGACTTTGTGACCCAAATAGGTCACCTTAGGCTTCCCCAGAAAAGTTTTCACCACACAAATCGATATTTTCCATTTTTAATGTAGCCAACAATTGCTCCACTTTTTCACACAACAAGTTTCATAAGGTAGCCGTCACGAGAATACCATCAATGTAAGACCGCCGCCCCAAAACCGAGGGTTTTCGGTCAGGGTCCGGGTCATCTTCGGTAAACACGTCTCCGACCAGGGCAGGGTCCTGGTTTGTTAAAATCTTGAAATGTGCATATAAAGTATTCTTTACTACCCGCTGGTATATCTGCGGGGTATTTTTAAGGCCAAACAGCATCCGGTTCCACTCGAACAAGGGACAAAAGCGGAAATCTCTCAGTCAAAAAACCTATCCAAAATATGCTAGCCATATCCAGCGAGCTATACCACAAAACTTTGTCCATGTCCTCCAAAAGATCGTTAATCAGTGACATTGGGTAGACCATCAAGTTAGTTAGCCGATTCACCAACCGATAATCCATACACAACCGTATATCTACCCCGTTCTTCTTTATAATAATTACGGGTGAGGCCCATGGCGAGGTGGATGACTGGATGATTGTCAACAGTCCTTTGATAAGCTCGAACAATTTTTCACGGTTCTAGGGAGCAACCCATCGACATCGCTGGGACACTTTCCTCTGTGTCTTCATCCACCATCTTTGGAATCACTTGTATAGCGTCGTGCTCAGTCCAATGAGTGATTTAACTTGGTATTCCGAGTGATTTGGTCGCCTTCATTAACCTTTTCAAATTTCACTTTGTTCGTAAGCTCGTCGAGACGCCAAAATGAATAATTAGTCCTTTGATCTGCTCAATGATAGCCGGGTTCTCTTGCATAAAACCCAACGTTCCCGTCCATACCATTGATGCGATAGTAATGTCAGCTTCCTAACCCTGACTGGAGCCTGTTGTTGTTACGTTAATCATCAGTCTCTCCAGTTTTTGTCCTCTCAATCCATACATGGTTTTGCGAATTTCATCCACTTGTTCCTGATGAAGTGGATTACCAGTACCGTTCGTGTGTTTGACGTTTCATCCCTTTCTGAATTTAGCGTCAATTTATCCGTTTGACGCCAACGATACCTCAATGGTATTATGTAAATCATCACCGGACGAGTCTCCCACAGCATTCATAGTAATTCCTAGAAAACCCGGTGCTTCCGATCGTTGTACCCTGTGGTGCTCAAAAGTGTACAGGATTGGCCACGGTCGCTTGTGTAGTCTTCCAGTCGAATTATAACAGTGACCTTTATCCTATTCCAATGGCGTTAAAGCGTATAACTGATAGGGATCTCCAATAGCTACTACGGTCTTTGTACCCCTCCTTAACGCTTGCGGTAATGCCGGTCACAGGTTTGTACACCCTCATCGTTTACAATCAAATGGACATCTAGTGATCGATATTTTCATTGGCTCAACTGAGACAACGTGGCAATTATCTCCCTGACTTTGTTCCAAACTAATCCAGCATGCGATTGAACGCAGCCCGGCTGTGTCGTCCCTATCCATTAGAACGGAGGCGCTCTTACTTCGTTCGTTCAATTTCGCCAATGAATTGTTGCTTCCAGCATTTTGCCGCGAGGTGTCCCAAGCCGTAATATTGTGTGTATCCACTATCTTCAACGACAATAACTTCTTTATATCTTCATCAATCGCCGCGTTAGTCTCCGATACTATGGTAATTCTCTCTTGGGGGTATGTTTACCAATAAACTGTGACTAATGCTGCAATAGCGGAGATCTTTCCACATCCATACAGCCCCCTTGCTAAGACGCTTCCAGTCTTCGTGAGCCCTTTAGTTACTACTTGACTTTGTTTTGCATCAAGGTCTCTTACACAGCGTTTATTACCCTTTCAACGAAGAGTCTTGTTCACGTCCACGACATCTCGCTCTTTGGTACACAAATGTGGTGGAGCCGATTTCCAAATCCATGACCGAAGTCTTGGGCGGAATCCGGATACCCACTGGCCCGGACGACCAACTATCGGAGGGGGGACTCCGTTGATCCTGATCAGCATCAGAATCAGATGAATCACCATTATGGTGACTGATCTGATCCTCCCGGTCATCCTGACGGTCGTCATGTGCGCGTCAGGATCCATGTTCAACTTCATCTCACCTTGTTGTACCCGTTGATCGGGGGTGGTTACACTCACTCAGGTGACTCGTGACGAAAACGATGATCTTGATCAGGTCGGAGGGTTTGACCTTCTCGAGACAGGGGGGTGTCCTCGGGTGGAAATCTTCACCGGAGAACGGGTTGGGGTCGATACTTAATCAGTATCTAGGCACTGATCGGGAAAGTTCGTCCGATCAGGCCAGCCAATGAGAGAGAGATAATAAGAAACCAAGAAAACGCGATCAAACCACGATCTTCCACAGTAATCCACAAACGTTATCTCCACAAAACCTTTTCCAATATTATTGACGTGTTCCAAACACGTGTGCGTTGAGGGTGAGGTTCGATCACCTAAACAAACCCGTCGGGGGTCTTCCGGTAAGCCAAAATGCGTCTAAGCGCGTCTTAACCGGGAAATAGTTGAGCAAGAGGGGACTAGTCAACCCTGTGCTCCCAATGACCGCAACACGTGGCGGAGCGACTCTTTGCTTAGGGGGAAAATCAAAACCTGTTATTATATATGCAATTATCCTATACCTGTGTACCATACACCAACTCACGTGCCTGATCTGTACTTCGACCCTATTCACTTCGTTGCACGGTTGTACAGTGCCACCTTACCCATACTGGCTGCACCTTCAAGCTGATCTGTACCACTTCTGCCCTGATCACGGCTGGACTTCTACAACGATCTTCCACCATCCCGATCTTCGATAAACAACTTGATAAACGCTTGAGATCTGCACTTCGGACACTTTTTCACTTCATATCCAGCCCGGTTTAACCGAGAACTTCACCTGCCTTTGCGTCTGGACGCAGATTTGGGGCTGATCAGCCCCGATCGTGATCAGCACCGCGATCAGGGCGATCAGCCCTCGATCACTTCGCAAACTCTCTCGGCTACCATCACACTGGCTTCGCGCGTTCCCTCGGCCATATCATCGACCTTTACCCCTTGTCGGGGTAACAAGATCACACTGATTCAACCGGTCGAGCCTGATCGGGACTTTCCGCATCTTTCCTGGACGAATCCATCGGTGATCATCATTTGGCCGGACTTGGCATTATTCACACAACTTCCATTCCACGTGCTTCATTCCATTTCATGTCTGATCTGCGTATCACTGGGGACAAAGATAGTTGGCTAGGCCGATCGGGCCGAAACTTCGTGTCATAATCAATTTCACCAGCTGCACTGTTCATAGATCTGTTAGGTGGCTGACTCCGATGCGTCATTTCACCAGTCGCTGCAATTCCAACTCGTTATGCATCCACGGGAACTCCACTTAGTAAACGTGATCACGATCGCGATCGTGATCTCCACCGTTCCATCAATGTCTGGGACTGGGCGTAGTAACAGTACTTGGCTGATCTCTTCACATCGCGAATACCCGTTGTCCGCCACCTTTTCGTCGTATATGCGATCGGCCTTTCCCACCCATCAACTGTCTCATGTTGATGGGTGTTCCATCGTCACCAATCAACGGCCATGTGTGGTCCGCATCATTCTCAACATTTTCTGATCGCTTTACCACACAAATCTCGGTGAATGACTTTTTGAATTAGAGCCGGGGTTGGTGTCGTCATTGCTAGATCTTTCACTGTGACGAAACGGCAAACATGATTCAGTATATATTCGCTTTGGTTTCCCAAATATGTAATTCCGGTACTCTCGTAAGTCTGGAACATGTGCATCTGTCAATATTATATATTTATGATCTAGATACATCAGTATTCCTTCTCCAAACTTTTCATATTCACGTTCCGTCTTAAGAGTTCAGCTCACCGACATCCCATGTTCGTAATACGCCAGATCTTTTTACAGTATTGATCCATTTTCCACACAACTGGATGCACATAAGACTACAAATTAGTGGCATTACATGTTTCACTGTGGTCGTAGCAGTTTCATATGGCCAGCTTTCGGTCATGCAATTACCTATCCCATAGCCCACAGTTTTTAGAGGTAAGTCACCAGGATGGTGACTTGGTCGTGATCCAGCCAGCTTTCCACCCTGGTCATATCCAGCCTTCGATTCTTCTTTCTTAATCATTACTTCTTTAACATCCATTACACGCATTTGTTTCCACGGATCATGGTCGAAACCATGATCCTTCCTCGGATTATGGTGACTTGCACCATAATCAGAGCCGGCTCCAGCTGGGGCATAGTGGACAGCACTATAGTGACCAGCACCATAATCCTGACCAGCTCCAGTAGGAGCTTCAGAAGAGTAACTTCTTCTTTAACGTCGACTTCGTACTCCACCAATCCGAGTCGACCATCGCATCCTTTCATCTTCAGCAGCATTGGGGGAGCTATGCCTTCCCCCAATGCACCCGACACAACGTCTTCAACAAATTTGACAGGTTTTGGTCTTTCGCCCACTAGGGACTCGCGGTGATATCCAGGGTCACCAAGAGATCCGGACACGCGCACCAATGTGGTGTAGTCGCTCTCAGAAATTCCTTTTGAGATGCGAACTCTCACGGGGGGTGACTTTCGGAGGGGGTACTCCGTCTATCCAGGTCTTGGTCCGAGCCAGCATGCAGCCGGCTGGATCGGTCACTTCCATAACCTTGGCCGTGACGAATTGGATGAACCATGTTTGTAAAGCTTACCTTGTGTACCCGTCAGCACTGGCGGTTACGCTCTCTTGGCGGACTCTAGGGCGAAAAGTTAAAAAGTCCCTAAAATAGGGGGACGAGGGCTAGGACTAGGGTTGCTGCTGGGCGAAAATTTTCACCGGGGAGCAGGATTGACCTTATACTTGAAATTTATATACCGCAAAGGCTGGACCGAGAATAATCGGTCGGCCAGCCAAACCAAAGATAATAAAGCGGTTACTCCAATCTCATGTGTAAATAGGGAATTTATATTATACTCCACAATCGTCCACAGTAAGCCAAACCTTCACCACACTTTCCAATAGAGATAAACCGTGTTCAAAACACGGGCGACTTGAGTTGAGTATAAGTTTCACGACGACTCCCGGTCAGGGGACTTCCGGTTAACCTTCCCCGGGTAAACCAATAGCAGCTAGAGGGAACCTTGTTAGCCCTCTGCTGTGAACCAATGATGACTTGCGTCTTAGAAAGCGAAGCGTATACTGATTTTTATCACAAGATCCAATACAACCTTTTGTGTAACCTACCCAAAATAGTCTGGCTGGATAGTTATGTGCCTTACCTGAATAGCGCCGTCAACTCCACCTGGATACCCGTTTGTGTACTGTACACCAAATATCCTGCTCAATCTGGATAGCCATCCACCTCGACCTGGACACAACCTGGCCGCCGACTCCGGTTCCTCTTTAGCGACCAAGCATCCACCTTCGGCGTCTGATCCGGCTTCAACAGGGCCATAGGCTTCCTCAGGGCCCTTCTACGTACGTCCCTTTGACGATCCGCCTCTTGGTCACATATAACCACCATCGATGGCCATCCAGCCCTTCCTGGTCCGGCCGGCCAACTTCCGGCTGTCCTGGTTCCGAGCCTCTGGATCACCCTCATCTAGCTTGATTCCATGCCTTGCACCGATCCGTCGCATGTGAGTACATCGGGCAGCTGTCATCCTGCATCCGATGGTGGCCGACCCGGGCAGCTAGCTGGGGCCAACATTTCTACCAGTATTCACTTCTCATTATCTCGTTAATTCCAGGACCTCTTCACTACAACAGAATGTAGAAGACATGTCAGAGGAGTGAGATCTTGGTTTCGTTACACCGTAATCTAAAACAGAGAAACGGCAGATCAATATCAACTACGAGTGAAAGGGGTACAGCCATTTGCGAGCCTACCATGGCATGAACGGGTAACGGGGAATTAGGGTTTGATATGATATGGTGTATCAGCACCCATACAAAAATCGTGTTTGGCGATCCCACCGAGAAAAAGAATATTTGCATGAGGTATATAAAGTAGCAAGCCGAAGATGTCAGGAATGGGATAATAGCTTTATAACAATCGGGGACTTGAACGAGATACATAATAACAATTCATCGTGGAAAAGCAAGATGAATGACCAACTGACCTTACTCTGGAAGAATTACGTTATCAGCCAAGTTAATCAGAAGGGACCGTTCCTCGCTAGCAGTATTGATTCGAGAGTGCTGGAGAGAACCGTGTGGACCTTGCAGGGACAAACTATGCTGTCTAATGGTGGATACCAACAGTCCATATATGAAATATCGTGATGACTGTCAACATTGGAAGTACTTGCAAGGTCGAGTGGTATATCTTGATAAGTTTGTGTCGAAAATGCGGATTATTGGCTGGCTATGGCGTTGAGCGCACACAGTGATGCATGGTGTATTACATCACCTGACTGCTACAAGCTGTCGGAGCTGCAAACAAAATGATGAATCTTAAGAAGCTGGATTGGCAAAAGCCGGATTATCCACTTCGCAAGGATAGGTCACATTTTAAAGAAGAAGAAGAAATGCTGGACGGGCTATCACAGAAGGTTACGGACACCGACCTGGAGCGTTCCCACCACCTTTGCGAGTTGTGGCAGTTCTTACAAACGGATAGGGTCCTGAAGTTAAATCGGCCAAAAATCGCGGGTGGATTGAGAGGTTCCGCTTCTACCTCATCTCTCTCAGACAGCCACGTGTCCCTCATTAGAGGATTGTTCGATCAGCTCAAGCAAGCCGTCATCACCACCGGCGCTTTTGACCCGAACCAGTTGTTCGACTTGAAGGTGGAAAGGCTGAAGGAGGCATCCAGCGCGCTCCACGATTGCTTGGTACCGTTAGTGGTCTTCTCTCCGTCGCAGAAGAATGTGGCAACAGCTGAAGCGACCCCACCTTCACCACCGACAGCAGGCAGACCGGCCGGAATACATTCACGTTGTTCACAATACGAGTCTGCCCCTTCAGAAGTGGATTCGACGAACTCATCTGTAGGCATTACCTGCATGTCGCTTGGCCCTAGGGGAGCAGCGCGTGTGGCAATGGCCACGAAGTTTGGGGGATACGAAGATCCAGATGTGCCCGATTGGAAGGAAGCCAGACAGCATTGCGCTCAGACCCCGACGGCGATGGCGGATCCAGATCCAAGATGCGAAGACGTGGATGTGCGAATTAAGAAGGAATCCCGATCCGGCAGCCAAGCTGGCCCCCAAGTCACCCCCCAAGTGGACTCTCAAGCTAGTCCTCAAGTCCCGGATCACCTTCAGAGCATGTTTTCGGCGATGATGGAATGATAATCGGAGGAACAATTTTGGGTAAGTGCCGGCCGCTGCAGCCCAGGGTCACAAGACCAGCCGGCTTATCGTGAGAGTCGGATGCCCGAACCAGTCTAACATTATGCGAGGAAACCGATCGACGAGGACATGGAGTCAGTACAGCCTAAACAAAGTGAGCCCCGTGCCGTCACGCCAAGTCGCCGGCCAAGTCGCCGACCGGGACGGTCAGCGAATAGGAAGCCGTCACTCAGCGATGTGGATATGGAGTCGGTCAAGTCAGCCAGGTGCCTCTATGATCCGGATGACCTGGATCTGGGGATATCTTGCCGAGCCAATATGGCAATAGCCCAAGCTTTAGATCCGGACTCAGGGGCGCTTACCAGTGTCCGGATGTCAGCCACGTCTGAGTTGAAGAACTTTACTGGACGAGACATGGATGACGACTAGTCCCGAAGATGGCTAAGCAAGACGAAGTCAGCATTTCTCAGAGACTGTATTACACCAGATTATAAGAAATGCCTGATTTTCGGAGACCTGATGAAGGGTCCAGTAAATCCCGGAACCAGCAGCTCAGCCGGGAAGTTCGAGACGATTGGCGAGAGCTGGCGGAAGCATTTGGAGAACAATATTGTGGATCAGGAATGTCGCTGGCAAGTCAGTACTTTCATACCAAGAAGCGGGCAGATGAGACCCCTCTGGGATACTTCCATCGTTTGAATGTCGCAGAAATGAGGGCCAACATACCGGTTAAGGAAGATGCCAGCCGGTCGGAAGCTGCCCGAGAACACGTGGAACATTTCATCAGCACGTTGGACGACCGGGAACTGGCAGCCCAGCTCGCGCTGCTGCGACTTAAGAATAATACGGAGCTGGAGATGACGCTACGGACTTACCAAAGGGCGAAAGAGCGAATCCCCAAGGCAGTAGTTTGGAACGGGCAGGTACAAGTCACGTTTTGACCCGGATCAAGGAAGCCGGCCGCAATCCACCAGGACGGCCCGAGCCGTCTCCATGGTGGACCGGGAGTCGGATGCGACCAGCTCGTAAGAGGAGTACCAGCGGTCTGGGGGCGAATCCGAAGAAAAGCAATACCGGTATATGTTTTCGGCGGAAGCCAGTAAGCAACCCAGGCTACCATCTGGGTCAGGCCAGCAGAAGGGTTTTCCGGCTCGAACTGACCAGGATTATCCCAGACGGAAGTGCACCCATTGTGGGTCCATCAAACATGATGACAAAAGCGGCTGGAAGCGGCTGGCCTGCAAGAAGTGCGAAAGGAAAGGACATCCATCTGAACACTGCCTGTTCATCTGAAGACTTGCGGAGAATGTGCACATGGCTGGACTCTGCCCCATCAAGGAATTCTACAACCAGATGAAGAAGAGGTATGCCCCGACCAAGCACGCTGGAATGTTGCCACCAGGGGTGGAAAAGATGTTAAACTAGATCGCTCGCCAGGTTAGAATTTGGTTCGAGCCGAGCGGTCTAGTGTTAGTATCTATGCATATGTCGGTAAGGAGGATAATTGAGAAGCAAAGCCAAACGTAATCGACAATACATTTAAGCTTGACGATTACGTCACCCGATCCCCGGACAGCAGGGCTGACCCTTTCCTGGTGTGCGGTATACGAACGGACGAATATTCTCGGTCTGAAGTGGCCATGGAATTGAATTTATTGCCTGGTGAATCACGAGGTTACTGGACGTACCATTCGCCGGAGAAGTGGTTCAAGCAGGCCAAGGCCGATGGTAAGATTAAAAACCAGAAGGCCACTATGCTTTTTGACTTTGGCGCAGAAGTGTCCATCGTCGACACCACCTTTGCTCGGAAGGTTGGGTGTGAAATAGATAAGGCGAAGCGGCAGGAGTGTATCAGCATTTGAGAAAGCTCTTACATGACCCAAGGAAGAACAAGAGTAAAAAGTACGCTGGATGGGTCGTTGGTGTACTACTTTACTGCTGGGTAGGTAGGCTAGCCGGGCAGGATGCAATTCTTGGAATGGACTTTATGGCCCCAGCCGGCATACGACTGGATTTATCTCATGGAGCATTGACGTTTCCTGACGAGGTGCAGATCCAGCTGGCTGGCCGGTGGCCTCTATACGGTGTCCATGTCCAGTTCCTCAAGTTAGTCTGGTTTGTAACGGTGCTAGTGGGAAGGACGGTGTAAGTAACGGTGCGGCCACACGACAGGCGGCGCAAGTTATGGCTGACTAGGGGTGAGTGTTGGGTACCCCCGTTCGTTAAAGGGGATAGTCACCTCAATTATATAAGCGTGGCCAACATCTCAGAGCACCCCCTCACCTTGTATGAGGATGTCATCATTGGAATGTGGCTAGCCGAAGACAAAGTGCCCCGCCGGCCAGGTTATGTCACTATTGGCTCAAGACGCTATATCGAGTGGCAATGCCTGTCCTACGAGGCAACTACCGATTTGGTCAGTGAGGAAGAACCTGTGGATGAAAATCAGGCTCTAATTGTGGCTAAAACCGAGAACCGGGCACCTTCTAGAATATTGACTTGGAGCCGGCCATTGCCGAATCCGGCTGAACGTGCCGATTGAGATCCCGCCCCAGTCACCGAACTGTTTTTGCCCACACCGTCTAAGACGGGTGAACAGCTGGCTCGGGAGAGGAGTCAAGTCGGAGTCACATGTGCGGCCACCTCTGATGCTGGCCTGCCCGGTGAGCAGGAAGATGCTTGATCGACTAATCCTGAATCGGATTCGAAATTAGCTGAAGATGATCGGAACGGAAAGTCGCCTGGCCTGGATTCGGAATCAGCCGAAGCAATCCAGGATGGGAAACCACCTGACCTGGATTCGGAATTAGCCGAAGCCAACCAGGTCTGCATTCACGAAGGGGCGACCTATATGTCGAAGGCATGGAAAATCAGATGGCAGTGTTACCTGAGGTGACACCCTGCCCGCCAGCGGTTATGATGTACGATCTAAGGGTTGGCGACCCAGACGTGAACTCTCCAGAGGAGATCAGCCGGCTAAAGGATATCATATGAAAAAGGAGACACCTGCTGATCGGCCCTGGTAATGCACTACCTTTGGCCGCCCCCCATGGGGTGGTATGCGACATCGATATGGGTAACGCAAAGCTGGCAGCAAAAAGGTACCGAATAGTCGCCCCCCAGTATCGCGAAAATAGTTGTCGGAACTCATCGAAGGACTGCTGGCCACCAACCGTTCACCTCGCCATAGGCATCAGCCATCGTAATCATTATAAAAAAGATATAAGGTTGTGCATTGACTACCGATTGGTGAACCGGCTAACTAATGGTTTACCCAATGCCGTTGATTAACGACCTGCAGGAGGATCTGGACAAAGTTTTATGGTATTGTTCGTTGGATATGGCTAGTGAAATTTGGGTGGTCTCTATGACCGACCGTGCACGGGAAATCTCTGCGTTTGTTACGCCCTTCGGGTTGTTCGAGTGGAACCGGATGCTGTTTGGCCTAATAATACCCCGCAGATTTATCAGTGTCTAATAGAGATGATATTTAGAGAACCTGACCCTATACATGGGGGCGTAAGATATGTCAAGCGCGGTGCTGTAAGGGCTTCATTTCGTTTAATTTTTTTCGACCCCGACTCTATCCGACTTTGGATGTTCGTCCACGGTGGGACTCGAACCCGCAATCTCCTGGTCCCGGGGACAGGGCCTTAACCATTAGTGTCTAATAGAT
This sequence comes from Sclerospora graminicola, assembly GCA_001887855.2. NCBI lineage: Eukaryota > Oomycota > Peronosporomycetes > Peronosporales > Peronosporaceae > Sclerospora > Sclerospora graminicola. The sequence goes on from MIQA02019543.1 coordinate 42,411, forward strand.
AACGCGTTGTATGGGCACTTCAAGATCAATGCGACCAAGATCCTGCCCTGGTCGGTGATGTGTTCACCGAAGGTGATCTTGACCCCACCGAAAACCTTGGGTTTTGGGGCGGCGGTCCTACATTGATGACATTCTCGTGACGGCTACTACTTGGGATTTGTTATGTGAAAAAGTGGAGCAATTGATGATTACGAGTGAGAAGTGGAATCTCTCGATTAGTGTGGTGAAACGTTTCTGGGGAAAAACTAGGGGTGACCTATTTGGGTCACCAAGTTTCGATTGCTGGACTGGGGGCCAATCAAATAGATCTGGAATCTTTGAGTAATCTGCCTTTCCCGCGGTCACTGAAGGCCATACAATCCTTTTTGGGTAGCTTGAACTATTACAGTCGTTTTATTGAGGACTTCGCGGTCTATGCTGCTGTGTTCTACGAGTTACGGAAGGTAGATTACCACAAGCTGAGAGAGCAGAATCGACAAGGAGAAATGCTGACCGGGTCAGCTAAATCAGCCAATGAGAAAATGGCCTCGCCAACGATATCTGCCAATGAGAAGATAGCCTCGACGACTATATCAGCCAATGAGAAGATGGCCTCGTCAACTATTTCGGCCAAGGTGATTCTAGCCTCGTCCGCCCAAGCAGGCAGCCGGTTCACCAATTCTAATGCGGCCCGGCCAGACGGTCACATGACGGGCGATGGTGGCCTTCGGTATGCTGAAAGCAATGATGGCGACCACACCGATTCTGAAGCGCTTAGATGTTAAAAAGGTGCCAGTGTTCATCATCTATGCTAACAAGTGGGCTATCTCGGCTGCCCTAGTGCAGGATCATGATGGAGTGTATTGTCCTGTGATGTTCACCAGCCGCATTCTGAAGACTAACGAAGGGAACTATGGGCTGGTGGATAAGGAAGTTTTGGCCTTACTACGGATTCTGGATGTGCGCTACACGATATTGGTATCCCGCCCTATTAAAGTCTTATCCAGACGATCGACCTTGTTATGGCTTCTTACAGGAAACGAAATTGATGGTGATGGGCTGCGCTGTTGCCCCGGTGGTCGCTAGAAGTTATCAAGTGCACTAAAGGCGAAGAAGAGATATTGGGCACATTAGCGGCCAGCATCACTCCAAGGGCAGAAGTGGAGGAAACACTGATAGCAATAGCTCCCCGAAAGCAGCCTCGACAATCCATCACATTCCCGCCACCGGCAGCTGGTCCTGCAGAAGAGCTGTCAGTTTTGAGCTTGGACGGGTCAGCCAGCGTCAAGTAGAGAGTGGGCGCCTATAGTGCCATCTTGTCGGCTTCCCGAGTGGAAAGTGGTCACCGCTGCCTTGGATTTCACGCCTGGCATAACCGTAAACGAGGCGGAATACCGAGGATGTTGCTTTGCCTAGATTTCCAGCCGGCCAGACACAGGGGCGGATTTTTATATGCGGTGACTCGAATCTAGTGATCCGACAAATCACTGGGGAAATAGACTGCAAGGCTCCCCGACTAAGGCTTTTGAATGATCGGGTTATGGCAGCCCTGAGAAAATGACCAGGGCAAGAATCTACACGTTAAGAAAGACTGGAATAAGAGTGCAGATCACCTGGTCACGCTGGCTATGCGCGACCAAGTCGGGGTCATGGCTTCTGATCCAACCTTGCTATCGGATCTGGCAGAGATCTATCGGTTGCCCGAACTTATCCGACCTGCGACCACCGAGGAAGTAACGCGGGTGAACGCTGTAACCCGGTTGCAAAAACGCCTTTCACTGGCCGCCGAGTCTCCACCTACAGAAGTAATGAATGAAGGGATAGTGCAACAGTTGCGGGCAGAATGGATCCTTCAAGCGCAAAATGAAGTGGAGTGGATAGTGGATCTTAAAATACTTGAAAGGGAAGTGGAAAAATTAAGTGCCGAGCAAGTCAAAGAATTTTTAAGTTAGCCCCAGATTATGAAGTGGATGAGAATAGAGTGTTGTTTTTCTATCGAGATGCCGACCAGCCCGAAATCGATAGGGATAACTAGTCGTACCGACTACCTTGCAAACGGATATCCTCCACCACTATCACGTAAGTTGGAAGGGGGGCATTAGGGCATCGGACGGACCTATCATAAGATCAAGGCGAATTTCCACTGGCGAGGTCTCTATCGCAGTGTGCAGGCTTATGTGGGAAGTTGTCCGTATTGTGAGACAGGGAAAGGTCAGCCGACCATTAAAGGACGGTCACCTGGAAACATACAAGCAACCTATCCTTTCCAAGTCATTGCGATGGACCATATCCCATCTTTATCTAAATCTCGAAATGGATATACCGAGCTGTTGATCTGGACGGATTCGTTTACCGGGCTAGTCATAGTAAAAGCCAGTTCCACCAGTACCGCGCAGCAGGTTGCTCAGAGTTATGAGGAATGCGTTTTTAGACGTTTCGGGGCAAGCGAGGTCATCAGACATGATATGGAACCTGGATTTATGGCGGATGTTTTCCGAGCCTTTAACAAGATTTTGGGACAAAAACAGAGCGCTATCATGGCCTATCGTCCACAAGCGAACGGGAAGGTCGAGAGAATGGTACAAACTCTGACAAGATCCCTAAGATGTATGTGGTGGAGGCTGACAAGCACGACTGGGATAAATACGCCGATAGACTGGTTTTTGCTATTAATTCGTCGTACGATCGAGTAAGGGGAGACATCCCTTTTTAATAAGCTTATGGATGGGATCCTAGATCCACCTTGGAAGCCTCCATCCTAATAGGGTGTACTCGAATCCGTGATCGGTCGCTCGTCGTTGGACGATGGGGGTACAACGCCATTATTCGCTGGCACGTAAAAAAACGAACGAACGCCACCGGCTAGCAATCCAGGTCCGCGCCGACCGGAACAATGACCAGGTCAGGAGGCACGGTATAGAGCCAGGCTCCCAGGTATGGTTATACCTGGATCGAGTCAAGGAGGGTTACGCACGGAGTAAGCCCATATCCTTTCCAGATAGCAGATCTGGTTGGAGAGCTCGCCGCTAAGCTGGTTACGGCAGGCACTGATTACAACGTTTTTCCAATAGTGCACGTCTCGAAGCTGAAATTGGTGATACATTTCCCAGATCGTCCGAGTACGCGCCTGGTATCGGAGAACGACAGGTTCGATTTTGATGAAGCCCTGCTGCCAGAAGATAGTTGGGACAAACCGCTGGACCCAGACGAATATGGAGTGGAAAAGTATTTGGGCGTTCGATCTGAGCGGAAGCCCTGGTTTGGCTGGACCCACAGGGAATTTCTGATACAGTGGAAAACTACTAAGAACAATCGTGGGTGGATGAGCTGGATCTATATATTGTGGGCGCGGATCAGGGAGTTCGACCGCAAACGAGCGAGCCGAAATCGTTTCGAGGTCATGAAGAAGTTGGGGCTGAACCAGATTTGTTTTTAGGTCATCCGGATGTCGAGCAGCAGGTCCGGTCAGATTAGGCGATATTAATCGACGAATCAAATGGTGGACAGAAACTAATCTGGTCGGAAATGGGCCAATCAGGTGCTGGAGAAGATCGTTCGAAGTCAGCATGAGCGATGGAGTGGTGTAGCAGGATAGGTGGTTGGATTTTGGAAAGTAGAAAAAGTTGTTTCAATATGGGCAATAGAACGAATGACGTACTAGCAGGGTGAATGGCAATGGATGGATGGGTGAATTGGGATAAGCTAAAACGAGTAAAATAAACTAGCCCTGCAGGTCATCGCTGGCGAGTATAACGAAATTTGTTCTGGAGTCGAGACACGCTGAGGCCAGGATGGCGGTCGAGGTCCTGCCGATATTGGTTACGCCACGGAACCTGCCGGTCGATCTCGGCAAGTAAAGCTTAGAGGGTGGTAGCGCGATGGGGGCTACCTAATCCCGGATACCAGGCCCCGTCCTCAGCTGGCTCCCCACTCTTCTCCACCCGACGATTAGCCACGTGTAACATTATGGGACTAAGGAATATGTCTAGGTCACAGTGGCCAGCTCGGATGCCATCGACGACGAAGGTACATAAGCTGGCCCAGCCCTCAGCCGCTCGGTTGCGACGCTGCTTACGCTCGGCACGGTATATAGCCAGAGCGGGATTCTTACGCCCGGCCGCGGCGGAAATGAACAGGAAGTGGGTGGACTCCCAAATGGATTGTCCATGGCGGGAGAGATAACCCGCACATGCACGACGAAGATTGACGAGCCAGCCGACACGGGGTAAGCCCATATCAGGCATATCCGTCGCCAACACGTCCCACGGATCGAGCGACAGGACCGCGTCTAGCTGTGCAGGATTGACTAGGGTAGGATACCAGTCAGAAGCTTGCGGTGACCTTGAGGCCGGAGGAAATATCCACTACGGTGGACGAGACAAATTTCGAGCGACGCGGATGCCCGTGAGATCCGGAATACGCAGGCTTTTTAGCTGGACCTCGGACCAGGGACGAGCCACATTAAGTTCGGGAGTGCTCAGAATTTTCCGACGAGAAATCTAGAGCGGGGGCGACTCTTCGGCCGACTCTTTGGACTCGTTCTCATCCAGCCCTTAGAGTATTCTGATGGGGTGACCTTTCGAAGTCCTCGGTAATGGCCTCGGCGTCGTCCACCTCGAGCAGGTTTGACGTCTCTTCCTCATCCGGAGAAGCGATGGATGACATTCGGGGGTCATGAAGAGAAATTTCGTAGAAGAACCGGAGAAGCGGAGGGCTGGGCAAGGATCTTGGGACGTGGTTACGAAGAGGTGGCCTTCCGGAACCCAGGAGACCAGAAGCGGTTGAGCTCGGATCAGGATTGGACCCCGGGTCACCCGCTTTGGTTTTTTCCACCGTCAAGGTGGACTGTCTGAGTTGTTTAGTGGCCGCTAGAGGAGGGAGCGATGAAATCCTGCTGGATCGGCTTTTTTCCTGCTTTAGGGAGGTCCACTGGGGATCGTGAAAAAAAAAACAGGTACATGCATGCTGGCAATGGCGGAGGGTTAGGGTCTCGTGAAGCATCCCAGATCCGGAGGCGTGTGATTACCTCCGCATCGACAGCCCCCAAGTCTGAGGCGGACGCCTTTTCCTGGGATGATCCGACGCCGGCACCAGAGTGGGCAGACAACGGTAAGGATGGTTGGGCGGGGGAATCGGAACCGAGACCGCGGGGACAGGCTAAGTCGAGAAGATTCTGGATGGCCCGTCGGATAGGTGCGGAGCCCTGCAACAGATGCGCCATCCTGGCACTCGCCCCTGTCAGACGGGCTCGGGCAGCCTGTATCGAGGACAAGCAGTCTGCGCGGCACTTCATAAGGTCAGAAACCACCTGCCGCGATTTGTCGACTGGACCTTGGCATGTGTTTCTTCATATTCCTGAATCTTGCGTTGAAGTCTGGGCGGCGCGGATGTCGACTTTTCCAGAGCGTTCTTGTACTTCCCCAGTTTCTGCGAGAGGAGGTTCCGGTGACTCACCAGCTGACCCAAGTTCACTGGTGATTTCTCTAGTCACTGAGAGACGGATATACCCCTCGTAGTGCTTCGTTACTTTATGGGAAGTATGAGAAGACTCGATCATCAAGATCTAAAAGTGCATGAGGCGTTTTCCACAGGGACATATCGAGTGGGCAGATGAAGAGACAGCCCCAAACAAGCGTGAACTCACTTAATTTGAGAATCCTCTGTGGATACTTCCTTTTAATACATGATACGCACGGAATCCATCGACTCAGACAGTTGCTTGTATCGGTCCTTCTCCCGAAAGAGGTCCGACTTTACATTCTCCAACTGGTTAATGTGGCTTTAGAATTGAAGGGCAGCGAGTACCTCCCGGACCCTGGCCTCGTCTACCCGCTGGTCGGCCAGTCGCGCGGTCAAGGATAGCTCAGTGTTCGCCTTCTCTAGAGTGGCCACCTGAGCAGTCAAGGCAGTAATTTGATTTCTCAGGGTAGCCACCTCCGGTTGCCCTGGGAGACTCCCGGGACCTGCGGATCGCGCGGCTAGACAGCCTACTGGTGGCCTCGCTGACTTCGGAGGGCGATTCAACGATGAGTCTGTTTTGTTATCGTTGTGGCAAGACATGAGAACGATGGATGGTTCACGATGCAAGATGCGTAATGAGATCGTGCCTCAACCGTTGTGCGGCTGCGACAAGACTCAGGGGCGGCTGTGGATGAGTGGGCCTGAAATTAACCTGCTAATGAGAAGTGAATACACTCACCTAAGTGGTAGAAATGTTGGCCCCAGCTAGCTGTCTGGATTTGCCACCATTGGATGCAGGAAGACAGCTGTCCGATGTACTCACATGCGACCCAAAGCAAGGCATGGAATCAAGCTAGATGAGGGTGATCCAGAGGCTCGGAACCAGGACAGCCGGAAGTTGGCCGGCGGACCAGGAAGGGCTGGATGGCCATCGATGGTGGTTATATGTGACCAAGAGGCGGATCGTCAAAGGGACGTACGTAGAAGGGCCCTGAGGAAGCCTATGGCCCTGTTGAGCCGGATCAGACGCCGAAGGTGGATGCTTGGTCGCTAAAGAGAACCGGAGTCGGCGGCCAGGTTGTGTCCAGGTCGAGGTGGATGCTATCCAGATTGAGCAGGATATTTGTGTGTACGGTACACAAACGGGTATCCAGGTGGAGTTGACGGCGCTATTCAGGTAAGGCACATAACTACCCAGCCAGACTATTTTGGTAGGTTACACAAAAGGTTGTATTGGATCTTGTGATAAAAATCAGTATACGCTTCGCTTTCTAAGACGCAAGTCATCATTGGTTCACAGCAGAGGGCTAACAAGGTTCCCTCTAGCTGCTATTGGTTTACCCGGGGAAGGTTAACCGGAAGTCCCTGGCCGGAGTCGTCGTGAAACTTATACTCAACTCAAGTCGCCCGTGTTTTGAACACGGTTTATCTCTATTGGAAAGTGTGGTGAAGTTATGGCTTACTGTGGACGATTGTGGAGTATTATTTAAATTCCCTATTTACACATAAGATTGGAGTAACCCCTTTAATTTCTTTGGTTTAGCTGGCCGATCGATTATTCTCGGTCCAGCCTTTGCGGTATACAAATTTCAAGTATAAGGTCAATCGTGCTCCCCAGTGAAAATTTTCGCCCAGCAGCAACCCTAGTCCTAGCCCTCGTCCCCCTATTTTAGGGACTTTTTAACTTTTCGCCCTAGAGTCCGCCAAGAGAGCGTAACCGCCAGTGCTGACGGGTACACAACGTGAGCTTTACAGACATGGATCATCCAAGTCGTCACGGCCAAGGTTATGGAAGTGGTCAATCCAGCCGGCTGGATGCTGGCTCGGACCAAGGCCTGGATGGACGGAGTACCCCCTCCGAAAGTCAGTCATCTGGGCCCCCCGTGGGTGTTCGCATCTTGGAAGGAATTTCTGAAACGACTACACCACACTGTCCGTCAGACTCTGCATCGCGGTCATTAAACAGGACTATTCTTTCATTATTTTCTTCAACTGTTCTCTGTTGTCATGTTTTCTCCACTTCAGAATGTTCATTAAACGCTGCGGTCTCTGAAAAGCTGTCGGGTTCAGATTTTTTTTCGAATGAATTGGCGTCTAATCTATCATGGGGACGCATGCCCCTTCTTCATCATTTGATTCGAGAGCTGCATCTTCCCCAGCATTATACTCTGTATCTTCCCAGCCATCTGGTGGTGGCTGTTGCAAATCTTTATTTCCTCTGGGTTAATCGGCGATTCATTCCCAGACGCCATTAACTGTACTTCTTCCACCTCTTTAACCCTTTCAATTAGTGCGGCTCACCGAGCATTGATGTAACGCCACGCCATACCCGTGTCCATGTACATCTTCCGGCATGTTATATACATTGGTTTGCCGAGAAAACGGCTTGTATCAGGACATTTTTTTTGCTTATCCCCCAATACTTTGCTGAGCGATTTTTGTGTCCGGTTGGTGCATAAGCGCTTAATTCGCCATGCCACAGCCGCCGCCGTAAGAAAATTGTGGGCCATTTCTGCTTTATTCTTTGCTGTTCCAACGTCCTCTAATTGATTTATAGTCTTTATTCTCAGGCAGTATAACTGCAGCTAACATATCATCTTCTTTCTTGGATGTTTCATCTTCGTCATATGCAGATCCAGTCATCTAATTATTTAGCTTGCAGGTTATGTGCGCCTTTCTTTGTTTTCTGGGAACATCTTATCGTAATTGACTAGCCACTCTTTTCGCTTCTTCATATTCCTACGTTTGACGCTTTCTATCGACTTCAATTCATCGTCGTCCAACGCTCCAATTTTTCTGTTTGCCACCCATTTTTTCCGGCAGGCTGCCTCCGCCAATATCGGCCATTGATTGCGCATACAAATGACCCGATATTTATCACATATATCCACCTTGGTTGTGTTCTTACTTCGGGAGGGCAACCACACCCTAAGCTCACTTATTTGTTCCTGCGTCCACTGCGTACGTGCTTTGGCACCAGCCCCTTCACTATATTTTCTTGTGGTCTCTTGATCTTGTGATAGATCACTTCTAACTCTTTTTGTTCGTCTTGTTCTTCTTTATTCTCCGCCTCCTGAAACAGCACGTCACTCGGCGTTGTAGCAGCTTTCTTTGAGGTCTAGCTTTTGTCCGGGAGGTTCTTTCTCCCCATGATCCTCCCTAACTTCTTCTTATCGCTGTTGCTTTTATTTGCTTCGGACCCCTTCCCCCGTAGGTGGCGTGTTTATCCCGTTAGTTCTTGTCCCAGTATGCTATGGAGGAATTCCTTTCACCGCACATTTTCTGTGTGGTCCACACATATTTCAACCAGCCGCAGGATCACCGGTCCAGTGGACAGGGAGTACCACTTCTTTGGTACCATCGTTTGGTAGGGAAAATGGGTCACCGTTTCGGACGGGGGGTACCATTTCTTTGGTACTACCACACCACCTACACCAAAATTATTTATTGATAACCGTACCATTTCATTGGCTGTTATCCGGTTAGTTCACATAACATTATCCATAATTCCATCACATATACCAATCCATATCACCCTCTCTCCATCGTTATTCCTCCCCAATCATTCCTCCATGTTATGTTTAAATCGTCGCTTGAACTATTCATTCATTTGCTAACTCTGCATCTCCGCATTCATCCACCATTTGTGCAGCTTTCATTCGATTCTTCCATGCTTGTCTGGTGTCATATTCATATAATAGCGCGATGCATGTGAAAAGATTATCTTCTTTTTCCCATGTGGTTTCTTCGAAGTCTTTCCATTTGATTGGGTATTGTCGCTGCATTCGTCCATTTCGTGTGCGTTTTTAACATATTAATCTAAAATCTTCTCAACCCCCCACTTTTCATCTCGTCCAATGTCATACCGTGAATCCTCAGGCAATAATTCCTCTTCCAGGTCCAGTTCATCATCGTGTCTTGCGGCCTTTTCATTCGCGATAAGTATGGCTTAAGGCGCCCGATATTTTTTTTCGCTTCTTGCAACTTAAGCTGATACACCGAATCACTAACCCGCTCTTCTATTTGATCCATACCACAGGTGTGTAAGCTTCCACACTAGTCCAGTTTTCATCAAGTCGTGATAAAGCCATACTGTTCTCCAGATCTATACGCAGAGCGTGTAGTTGTACATAACCCATCAGCTGGTTTCTCGTTGTGCTTCTTCGCCCTTGCTGCCATTATTATGTCACTTGAATTAATTCAGATTCTGCTCTCGCTCTCTCTTGCCGGTCAACTTCTGTCGTTATTCCAAAGCTTCTCGTTCTGGATATGAACCATCTTTTGGAGGTATCATTGACCTCATTGTCGACGCATTCCATCCATGTAGTTACCAATTAGAATGTAGTTTTGTGGTATTGCAAGCTTACTGAAGTGTTTAACGCCAATTCCAACTGATGTACATACTCATCCTAATATCGTTGCTTTGGATCTGAAATGTAACATTTAATTGACTTAATCACCGTCTGTACTGACCGTACTTGTTTACTATTTGCTTTGTGGCCTGTACGCTACTGTTAGTCGTTGTTTTTGCTTTATCATACGAATGAATGGACGGAATAATGAAATCATGAATCTGGGGTCTCTGCCTTGGCGTATGACCTCTTGTGCGCCAAATCTCTTGAATATCATTTTTATGTATGCCGTTGCTATGTCTTGGGACGACGTTGAACTCATGGATACGAGCACGATATATCCAGAGAAAACACAGATGAAACATAGCAACGCTTCGTTTCCCTCATATATTTTTGGCAAATGCAAAGCAGAATCCATAGCCAGTACTTGAAAAGGTCTCGCTGCAGCTATGTTTCCTCCTGATATTTCTTCGTACCTTGGTTTCCCTTTAGCTGTTGCACAGTCTTCACACGAAGCTATGAAATTTTCAATTTGGGCATACATACTCCTCCAGTAATACATCCTCCTCAAACGTGGATACATTTTCGAGGTTCCCTGATGGGCTCCACTTCCTGCTTGAGTATGGTATGCGTGCAGAATATCTTCGCGTAATACGTCTGGGACAACTATCCGCAGCACATCTTTTTTGTCTTATTACCAATCGGGCAGTAATAAAACACTCCTGCTGCGTCCATCACACAGCCCACTGAAACTCGTGTCACTCTTTTTAATGCACCGTAGATGCTCATTCCCACTAAAATATGCAACGATCCGAGCACACCACGTATCTCTCTTCTGTGCTCTCGCTATCCTTTGATATCGCTCCTCCTGCGCCTGCACTACCATCAGTTCATTTGTGTCTTCTGTCATATCCTTGGTTACTTGGTCGCCTGTCGCAAGGTGTTCTGGACTCTCTCCTGTCTTGGCCCTTGAGATTTATGATTTTTTATCCTGTCTGCTTATACTCCGTGTTATCTCAAAAGCTTGTTTCACCACTTGGCCATCCTTCTGACACTCGCCTTCTTCAATTTCTCCATTATCCATTTCGTTAGCATGCAGTGTCGGTGAGGGTGCATTTAACTCACTCATGTTTTGCATGGATATATCTTGTTCTTCTTTTACCGTGTTACCTTGAGTGATGTTGGCGTTCTCAGTTTTATCCACTGAACGGTATAACAATTCAGGGAGGGTGTTCAGCAGCTGTAAGCTCCAATGAATTAACCTCCAAATAAGAAAGAAACCATTGCCTTATGCGTCAACAAATCCGCAGGTTGGTTGGTTGGTTTTACGTGCGATATCGACCTGGCCAATAAGATCAAACCTAAAGAGTAGTGATTTCGCTCTATTTAGCCACACTGCTAATGTTGCTTGATTACACCGTAAACCTTCGTTAGTATTCGCCAATAACAATGTGATAATTTCCACGCACAATCGCTTTATGCACATTATATCGTTTAGCCAGCTCAAGCGTTGCAATCAGTCCATGGTATTCACTCTCATTCACCGTCAAATCTGCCTTGATGTCATATTCTGCTGCTAATATTTCCCAAGTTGGCAATTTCAACACAATCATCCCAAATGAGCCAAGCCTCTCTCCTTTTAACTTCACGACTCCATCAAATATCAGAGCAAAAACAGGGAAAAATCTCCTGAATCACCGGGGAGAGTGTGGAGCTATGTGAAGCTTTATGGTCAATACCATTCACTTGAATCCCCCTTGGGAGAGGTGGACGAGTCCGAGTCCGAACCTTATTCCAGCCCGCACTTGCGCCAGATTCTCTAAAAGAGCTGGACCGTATGAGATGTTTGACGACTGGAAGAGTCGGGAGAGACGAAATCAGGCTGGATCCACGTTGACGCCTAGTCTCTCTTGGACTCTTCTTTGGAGGTGAGGTTGCTGGCTGCGGGAGCTGGGGCGGTTTAGGGTCGCGGGGAGTATCCCAGATCCTAACCCGCGTGGGAATTTCAGTAGCTGGTGGATCCTTCTCAGCTAATACAACGATTACTTTAGCGTCTGTTACCTCTATTACCTGCGGCAAAAGCGGGTCAGCCGCGGAATTACTAAAGCCTCGAGGCATGCTAGGTTCAGGAGGTGCCTGATGGTTCACTGAATGGGAGCTGGTCCCTGCCACTCGACCCCCGCTTTGTCTAACTGACCTTTGGAAACCTGTATCTCGGATAGGGAGTTTGTTCGTTGGTTCAGGAGATCAGAGACCACCTCCCGGCATTTGACCACGTTATCTTGGACTTGATGATATATTTCTGGATCTGGGTCTGGATATCGGCTACCCTGACGTCATTCTTGGCAGACGTCTCTGGCACTTTTCAAGTTTCCGTAGGAAGGGCCTTCCAGCTGACCAAATCCACCTGCAAAGCCTCAAATTACTGGTAGATACGGAGATATTGCTGATAACACTTGGCTTTCGCTCGGGCAGCATGTGAAGACTCCACCATCTACGTCTTGAGATATAGGATGTAGTTTCCTATAAAGGGACATGGGGAGTAAGTGGCAGAAGAGGCAAACCGAAGCGAGAAGAGATACACTTACGTTGAAACGCTGAGAGTGAAATGGCCTTCTAATGTATGATGCGGAGGAGTCGATGGATTCAGACAGCAACATGAGCCGATCCCACTCGCGTGTTAGCTCAGTTACTTGGTCCTCCAACTGGATGACCCGTCCTGAGAGTCTATAGCTGCTAGCAATTCCCTGGTACCAGCCTCAACCGCACGTCGATTCGACAGTTTAGCGAAAACTTCTTTTCGGTCTTTACCTTTTCTAAGCTGGCCACCTGATCGGTAATGGCAACAAGTTCACTCTTTCGGCTAGCAACATCCATCTGCCCTGGTCTGCGCTCGGGGTTTCGAGGTCGTGAGCTTAAGTAACCGACAAGTGGTCTGATTGGCCTAGGTGGGTCATATCGATATTTGCCTCGTATTACGGTCACCGAAGTCGGAATGGTTCTAGCGGGTGAGGCAAAGAAAAATAGAAGTAGGATCGCGCCACAGCCGCTGTGCGGCAGCGACAAGACTCAGAGGCGGGTGTGTTAAAGTGGCTCCAGTATTAATTAACTAGCAGATGAATGATAGGCCCACCAATACGTTTCGTCAAAATGGAGAATCGAAGTAGCTGCCCTGGGTATGCTCGGAAGGGCAGAACGATAGCCGACTGAGGGGTGCCGGATCGGCACATGAGAATGCGACAGGAGTGAAGGGCAAGTCTAGAGCCGGGAAGCTATACACGCCAGAGAGGAGTGCGGCAGCGAAGCTGGAGTAGGTTAGTCGTGTTGAGTCAGGTCAACAGTGCAGCCCAGCGGGGACCGAGCCATTCAATGAAGATGGTCAACGGTAAGTGCAGGTAGTCAAGGGTCGTGTGAGAGGCTACAGTGATGCTATCAGGGCTAGATCGCTGTAGTAGCCTGACAAGTCATTATTGGCGAATCGGGTGGCCAGGATGAAGATGTTGAAGATAATTAGCGAGCCACCCTATTTGGTATAAGGTACACGGACAACCAGAATATATTCTGTGTAAGGTACACCAGAAGTTTGTATGGGATTTAGGGATAGCATCAGTATACGTTTCTCTTTTAAGACACAGGTCACTATTGGTTTATAGCAGAGGGTTACCAAGCCCCCCCCCCTCTAGGTGTTATTGGTTTGCCCGGGGTAGGTCACAAGAGACCCTCCGAAAGTCCCCTGACTAGGAGTCAGTGGGAGTCGTATACTCACTCTAGTCACCCGTGTTTGGAACACGGTAAATTTTATTAGAAGGGAAGATGAAGTTTGACTTACTGTATGTGGATAATTGTTTGGAGATCACGTTTACATTTAATATTGGAGTAGCCCCCCTGTTGGCTTTGGTTTGGCTGGCCCATTGAGTAATCTCGGTCCATCTGTTGAGGTATACTGAAACCAATTATAACACCAGTCTGAAGATTTCAACCCAGGAGCTACCCTATTCCCAACCCTCGTCCCGCTGCCCTAACCGGGGATCTCAACCTTTCGTCCAAGAATCCACAACGAGAGTGTAATCGCCAATGCTGAAGGAAACACCAGGTGAGATGGATCATCCCAGTCGTCACAGCCAAGTTGATGGTAGTGACCGGTCGGGTCAGCTCAGTGGTAACCAAGATCAAAAGACCTGGATGGACGGAGAACCCCTCCACAAGTCAGGCATCTGTTCCCCCCGTGGGTTCAAACCTCGGAAAGAAATTACGAGAGCGACTACACTACAGATGTGCTGTCAAAATAAGATCCATCGCCTGAGTAGGTCATACCTTCGACAAATAGTTCGCCCCTTAATGAATGTAGAATTGGTCGGCTTTAACGTTACTTTCCGCCAATCTAATTTCTTGCGCATTAGGTGTCGCCACCGACTCAGCGGCGCCATCCATCTCCAGAGTCTCAACAACATCGCCCAGACGATGGCCCACTTTCCGTCTGTCCGATAGCTGACCTGCTATCACATCCAGCACATCTTCGGCTATTTTAGAACCACCCGCTCCGCACAGCTAACTTTTATCGGAGGCCACTTGATCTGACATCTCGTCCGTTCTAATCTCTTCGCTAATCTCCGTATTATTCGTAGGTAGTGGCTGAACTAGTACACTTCTCCGGTCAGCAGGTTCAAGCTGATCCGGCGACGGTCGGCTCCAAGTTAAATTTCTACATGGGGTCTGATACTCTGGTCTGGCCACCATATGTGTCAGGCCATCTTCCACGGACTCTTCCTTACTGAAAAAGTCATTTGTTGATTGGTGGGCCAGGTTTTGCAACGTCTTGAACCAATTCTGACATAATCTGGTCGACAAGACACCTTAGCTTCGGCTACCCATATCCCAATGATGACATTTTCGTGCAAGGTGAGGGGCTGCTCGGGATGTTGGGCACTCAAACACAGTTCCGGTGACCTTCTCCCTTGACGAACGAAGGCACCCAAAACCCACCCTTAGTCACCCCGAGCTTAAACCACCGGTCGTGCGATCGCACAGTCACCTTAATTGTCCGTTCTACCGGAACCGTTACGAATTGTACAACTTAAGAAATCACGTGTGGGCACCATATAGTGGCCGCCGACCAGCCAGCTGGATCTGCACTTCGTCAGGCAAAGTCAGTGTACCGTTCGATAAGTCCAGCCGTATACCGGCGGGCACCTGAAATCTATCCCCAAGATCGCGTCCTGACCTGCTTACCTTCCTACCTAGGCGGTAAATGATATACCTGTGACCCAGTCAATGTAATCTTCACTTGGCCTTCCTTGTGTCATGTATAAGCTTTCTCGAATTCTAATACACTCTTGCCTCTGTGTCTCATCAATTTCACACCGAACCCTACGAGCAAAGGTGGTGTCAACGATAACGACTTCTGCAACAGAGTCAAAAGCATAGTGACATTCTGGCTATTTATCTTACCGTAGGCTTTGGCTCACTTGAGCAACTTGTCTGGTGAGTAGTAAAAAAACTAGTAGCCTCGTGATTCGCCGGGTAGTAAATTCAGCTCCATAACCACTTCAGGTCGAGAATATTCATCCACGTGTATACTGTCCACCAAGTAAGGGTCAGCATTGCTACCCGGGGGTCGGATGACGTAATCGCAAACTTACATCTATTGTCGGTTACGCTTTGCTTTGCTTCTCAATTATCCTCCTTACCGACGTATGCATAAATACCATCACTAAACCGCTCAGCTTGAACCAGATTCCAACCTGGCGTGCGATCTAGTTTAACATCTTTTCCCCCACTGGCGGCAACACTCCAGCATGTTTAGTCGGGACATACCACTTCTTCATCTGGTTGTATAATTCCTCTATGGGGCAATGTCCAGCATCGTGCACCTCTCCTCATGTCTTGCAGGTGAATAGGCAATGTTCAGCCGGATGTCCCTTCCTTTCACACTTCTTGCAGTCAGTAGCTTCGGTTTTCGTGCTTGATGGATTCGCAATGGGTACACTTTCGCATAGCGATACTGCTCCCGTCTGATTCACCCCCGGACCGTTGATATTCATCTACATCTGTACAATGTCTGACCGTCCTTTGTTTTAGAAATCCGTTTTATACCATTTCTCATGGTGGTCTGCCTCATTCAGGTAATTGGCTTCATGATTTGAAATTTGGTAGAGATTGCCACATGTGCTGGACCAAGTGTCATACGGGTGATGCCAACGGATGAAGTCGATGAATCCACCTTGGAAGGGGCTGACTCAAAAACGATTAACCAGAATGGACCTTGCGTGGGGCAGCTGGCCAAAGTGGAGTGGCTTTAGTTTTAGCCATCATCCTCTGAGGTTCAGCGCGTAGTGCACTGGTCACTTCCTTCAGCTTGTCCACTTCCAGGGTGACAACTGGTTCGAGTCAAGCGCAGCGATAATAATGCCCGATTGTGGTTTAGGCTGGCCAATCAGCTCTCTAAGGGTCATGGGACCACCAGAGGATCGGGGGAGAGACGGGTCCCATGTGACACCTATAATTTTAGGTCTGGTAATCTTAAGGACCCGTCCGTCCGCAAAAAAACTTACCCAACTCTCGAAGATAGTACGTCCGGCTTCTGTGACCGTATGCGGTTGTGAATACATATTTATTTCTTCATCATCGAAATATAGCCGTTCGTTAGCTGCCCCAGCCTGCGCTGCCCTATGAGACAGGTGACTCGGATCCGTGTCAACTAGGTTTCCACTCCGGTCGTACCCAACCTTCGGTTCTTACTCTTTCTTTTTTTTTCTTCTTTGCTATCCATAACACACACTCGTTTTTTCGGATCATAATTAAAACCATGATCCTTGCCCAGCCTGCACTAAAAACCGAGCCGGCTCCAGCTGGAATATAATAGCCTGTACTATAATCCAGGCCAGCTGCAGACGGAGCCTCCAGAGGAGTAACTTCTTCTTTTTGACCTCGTACTCCCTCAATCCGAGTCGACCATCGCATCATTCAATCTTCAGCAGCATTTTGGACGATATACCTTCACCCAATGCACCCGACATAACATCCTCAATAAATTTAACGGGTCTTGGATTTTGACCCACTAGAGACTCGCGGTTATTTTCGGGTCATCTAGAGATCCGGGCTCGCGCACCATTGTGGTGTAGTCGCTCTCGTAATTTCTTTCCGAGGTTTGAACCCACGGGGGGAACAGATGCCTGACTTGTGGAGGGGTTCTCCGTCCATCCAGGTCTTTTGATCTTGGTTACCACTGAGCTGACCCGACCGGTCACTACCATCAACTTGGCTGTGACGACTGGGATGATCCATCTCACCTGGTGTTTCCTTCAGCATTGGCGATTACACTCTCGTTGTGGATTCTTGGACGAAAGGTTGAGATCCCCGGTTAGGGCAGCGGGACGAGGGTTGGGAATAGGGTAGCCTCTGGGTTGAAATCTTCAGACTGGTGTTATAATTGGTTTCAGTATACCTCAACAGATGGACCGAGATTACTCAATGGGCCAGCCAAACCAAAGCCAACAGGGGGGCTACTCCAATATTAAATGTAAACGTGATCTCCAAACAATTATCCACATACAGTAAGTCAAACTTCATCTTCCCTTCTAATATAAATTTACCGTGTTCCAAACACGGGTGACTAGAGTGAGTATACGACTCCCACCGACTTCTAGTCAGGGGACTTTCGGAGGGTCTCTTGTGACCTACCCCGGGCAAACCAATAACACCTAGAGGGGGGGGGGCTTGGTAACCCTCTGCTATAAACCAATAGTGACCTGTGTCTTAAAAGAGAAACGTATACTGATGCTATCCCTAAATCCCATACAAACTTCTGGTGTACCTTACACAGAATATATTCTGGTTGTCCGTGTACCTTATACCAAATAGGGTGGCTCGCTAATTATCTTCAACATCTTCATCCTGGCCACCCGATTCGCCAATAATGACTTGTCAGGCTACTACAGCGATCTAGCCCTGATAGCATCACTGTAGCCTCTCACACGACCCTTGACTACCTGCACTTACCGTTGACCATCTTCATTGAATGGCTCGGTCCCCGCTGGGCTGCACTGTTGACCTGACTCAACACGACTAACCTACTCCAGCTTCGCTGCCGCACTCCTCTCTGGCGTGTATAGCTTCCCGGCTCTAGACTTGCCCTTCACTCCTGTCGCATTCTCATGTGCCGATCCGGCACCCCTCAGTCGGCTATCGTTCTGCCCTTCCGAGCATACCCAGGGCAGCTACTTCGATTCTCCATTTTGACGAAACGTATTGGTGGGCCTATCATTCATCTGCTAGTTAGTTAATAATGGGGCCACTTCACCACACATCCACGTTTAAAAAGTTGGATTGATCTTCTTCATATTTTGGGGTAAATTGAGTCTAGTCATGTTAGGATTGATCATCTTGACTATCAATAATGGCCAGAAAATCTGGCCGCAAAGTGTGCCCTTTTGCTTCCATGGCATTACCAGCGTGTTTCAACGAGATTATACGCGTATCCAACATTACTAAATCTCAAACCTTAAACTCGACTTGATTTAAGCGGCATTTTTGGTCATGGTAGTGCTTGTGCGTTGCTCGGGCTTTGAGTGGGCTTGATCAATGATCTTTGCTCGAGCTTCTACAAACGCTTTACCTTGTACGTCAATCCCCTTTTGGTGACTTTTTGTCCCAAGCAATTTTTGCTATTGTGCGTTCCTTCCTTCCCTTACCAATACCGAAGGGAGAGTATCCTGTCGATGTGCTAACAAGTGTAGCATGGGCGTTCTCGATACATCTTAGATGCTCTGTTCAGTCGCTACGATGGTACTATACCATGCATCTAAGACTAAGCTTTGTGGTTCTGTTTGTCCATCGGTTTGGGCTCGATGAGCGGTGGTCATACTTGACCGAACACCGATGATCGTCATCAGCGATTCCCAAAACGTCGAGGTAAAGTTGCGATCTCTATCGCGGATAATGACTTCTGGAATACCATGGCGATGCACTACTTTCTCAAAAACACTTAAGCCGTTTTTGGACATCACCCTTGACGTGCACGGCTGCGTACTTCGTACGTTTTGAAAACTTATCGACAACCGGTATAATGGCATCGAATCCATTTTAAACAGGAAACCTGTGATAAAGTCCATTGACACTACTTGCCAACATGCATCGAGAATTGGGATATGCATGAGTAATCGTTTTTTTCTTTGTTTTCATGCTTCCAACGCGCACAGGTTTCACACGTTTTGACATATTCTGTGTTGGCTTTGTGCAAGGAATTGCAATAATACCATTGCGCAACACGCAAGAATGTTCTGCGAGTGCCAGGATGAGTAGCTATGAGTCATTTTGAGTTCGTAAGCGACTTTTATTTGGAGCACAAAGACACGTAAACCTTTTCGCTGAACGTATGGACAATAGATCATCGTGTTTCACGAGCGATAAACTTGTTTTTGGATGATGTCATACCTCTTTGAATTCAGCATCCCTTGCGTATCCTTGTTGAACCATCTTGTGAATTGCTTTTGACAACTCAACACATGACGCTCCTCAATAAGGTAGCACATTTCATGGCCCCACACACCTTCCGGGGAAGAGGGAGAACAACATAAACGCGAACCCGTTATTGACAACTCGAATCACACTCGTGAAAGCGAATAGTCGTTGCCAATGTATCATCAGGCCGGTGGCGAGAGCGCATCCGCTACGACGATGAATGCCCCGCTAATTTGGTGTATAGTAAACGTATACTGATCAAAAGTAGCTAAAATCGAGCTAGCCAGGGAGAGACTTTAGGGTGATGAATCAGCCAAGAACAGGAGGTATTGTCGGTAAAAATTCAAATTGATAGCCGTAAAGATAATAACATGATTTGTATAACCCAGGTTTGGTGACAAAGAGCTATTTTACGTGAGCAGGCAGTTAAGTTCATGTACGCCCATCGTTTTGGTATAAAAGCTATGGGATAATCGTTTCCACTCCGAAATTGGGACAACCCCCCCCCCACACACACGGTCCGGACGCATCTATTGCGAGAACAAACGGGAGAAAAAGTTTGTCAAGGGCAGCACACATGCCAAATAGAGGGTAGCCTTCAGCGTTAAGAAAGAGGCTTCTTGTGCGGCGGTCCATACCCATAGCGTATCGTTTCTGACAAGATGGCCGAACGGTAGGACTATGTCGCAAACTGGTAAATAAAGCGGTGATTATATCCCGCGAGGCCAAGAAAACTTTGCAACTCCTTGACGGAGATCGGTGTTGGCCACTTCACAATTGCCGCCGTCTTGGTGGTATCTAGAGTCATTTTATGGCGGAAACCGTACGACAAAAAGGTGACCTCTGTGCTTGCAAACTGCACTTCTCGATATGTGCGAAGCGTTTTTCTGTGCGTAAGGCAGCAAAAACGATAGCTAGATGCACCAAATGCTCGTCGAAAAAAGTGGATATGTCATCCAAAAAGACAACCACGAATGGGAATATTCCAAAAAAAAACACGCATCAAGCTTGACCAAATGCCAGGCACTCCCGCGAGGCCCATAGGAGCACGCACCACTGATAGGTCTCATTAGACGTACAAAATGTAGTGTACTTCTTGGTATCCGGTTGAATACGCATCTGATGATTTCCTTGGGCTATGTCAATGACTGTGAAAAAGCTCATACCCTGCATCTTATCCAAAAATTCATCGATTCGCGTTAAGTACAATCGACAGGGAGTTGACATAACGGAAGTCAATTACCAACAGAACAGAACAACGGAATTCCCGGTAGTAATCCATCCTGAGCGTGACAAACGGGTTCCTGTGGTTGGGTCTTTTTTCGGGAATGCCAATGATGTTCGACACCCATCCGGGTCCGATAGTTCAAGCCCATCTCAGGAAGTATTCTCCTCTTCGAACATCTCTAAGGCTTCTTGTTAATTTTGTGAAAGTCGAAACGGTAGACGATTACTTGGTCGAGCGCCTAGTTGCACGTTTATCTCAAACTCCACTGAGCGATGATGGATTCCTACGATATGACGTAATTGATCCGGTCACTATTTCTCTGCCAAATTTTCAAAAAAAGACACCCCATAACGAATAAATTTATCGTATTCTAATTTGTCAGGTTTCCAAATCGGAATTGCCTCGTGAGCCAAAAATTAAAGTCGTTGTACGATTCATCTACAGATGTCTTTCCAAGCAAAAATCCGGATTTACTACCTCCTACAAGTTGAGTGAAACGATGTGTGTTTACCTTGCATGCTTCGGGCATTTGTCGCCTTCGAGATGGTGTCCACCGGATGGTAATTGAGTGGTTGAAATGAAGAACTATCTTCTCTTTCCAAATTACACGAGGGGTTAAAGTCCAACATTCGGCCTCGCAGACTACCAGTTTTACCAAGAGCAAGAGCTTTATCGACTCCGATCTCTCCGTCAAGAGGTGGATAACGTTGTGATTCGCCTTCGGTACTCGAACGATCACTAAACGATGAATACCCCGCGCTTTAAGATGCTAGAGACGACTTGATTCGGATTTTGGAGTTGTAGAGATCGGCGGATCCCCAGAGTCCGACTTATTCATGGTACTTTATCAAGCAGACCTGGTCCGTTACAGTGACTGTTCTGGATCGAAGTATGTTCGTCTCCGAGAAAATTGCGATTGGACCCGGATGAATGGGACGGAGATTTTGAAGCCATGCTTCGGCGCTTGCGTGGTTCAACAATACATCACCAATTACAGTGCTAGCTAGAACATATAATAGCGACACAAGATCTTTGGATGTGTGAAGTTCTATACTTCTTGACGGAAACTGTAGGTATACTCTCATTTCCTGATCAAGATAAACCGATGCACTAAGACATATCTAATACTGTGGCAAGAGATTGGACTTTGAAGACAGATCAAAATTCGGAACCTATCTTATCACAATGGTACCACAAGGCTTGGTGGAAGAGCCAATTTGAACCGGTAGTACCCTTGTTGGGTCAAGACACGTCTGAATATATGCCTTCGCAAGATAGCATGGGAGATAATGCTCGAAGACTAACCTTTCAACCGGCACCAATTAACAACTTACTCGACCGGTGGTGAATCGGGAATAGACGAGCATCAATCAAATTTACAAGCGGCAAAAAAATGCAAACCGGATCGAAAAATTCCTGACCAGCGGTGATAGTTTTTTCCTTTCGGTTTTGATCTCAGACGAAGCGTGGCGCGATATACGCACTTTTGGGGGTTCAGCCACCACAGGCTTGCAAGTCATGATGTAGAAATTGCACCGACGTGAGCTCTCAAATTCTGAGTATTTGTTTTCCTTTGTCTTTGTGCTAGTCTTTCTATAGCTCTACGTAAGCAATATCCGTTTTTAGCAGCGGTGAACCCAATTTTATGGAACATCCTACATATATTATGAATATATTTTTTACGGTATATTTTTCTTGTGGTTCAAATCGTGGCTGCTGGATGGCTTTGAAAGCTTTCGGGTTAGGGGCTTCCGTAATTATACTTCCTCTATATGAAAAGTAACTGTGCCCTTTGCTAGAATTAAAAATAAAGTTCTCCCGGGGATCGTTTGGAACACGTAGATTGGTCCATTTTTGAGCGTTTTACGCTGAACATCGAGAGCTATTCCCGGCCAAAAAACTTTCGCAGAAGCGCAAGGTATATTCAAATAATGGGTCACATTACTAAATTTCCCGGCACGCACTATTGATAACGATAACTGCACAACCAGTCGCACCAGATATATATCCCCCAATGAGAGACTCAAGACCATTGATTTGTTCTTTCCTTTAGCGTTAGCGCAACGGTTTTACACGGCGATATAAAAGCCGCCGCTAATTAGTGCTGCAGTGGGTACAACATTTATCGACATATTTATTTTAAGGGAATATTCCTAAAGGTGACTCAAAATGGTTTTAAATATTTTACATTAAAATTTTTAGAAGGAAATTTATGGTAAAAATACGACTGAGTCTGTTTACTGTGATTTTATGACTAACAAGCCGTTCCAATTGGGTTTCAATTTGAATTGATCGAGTATCTTAAATACTCTCACGTACCGCAACTCATGGGTAAAGTCCTTATATGCTAAAGGCCCACAGTGATCTAAGAAAGCCGTATATATGGCCATCACATTTTTATGTGATGTCGGGGACGTCGTGATTTTCAGAAGTTTTACGTCATATTTATTTTTGCATTGCCCGAAATTTCGGGATGTAATGTACAGGTAAGAAGCGTAGTAAGATGCATATTTCTATCTAAAAGCAAATGATGCCAAAGAATGGGTGCTATATAAATTTAATGTAGGAACTGATCGTCTAATTAGTTGATAAAGCCCAAGACACCAGCATTATCAAAATAAGTGACTTTGAAAAAAATAAATTTAACATTTCCCTGTACTCAACTGTTGCATGCGTTTTTTGTGAAGGCAAATAAGGCGCTTGCCTTGTTTAGGTCCCTCCACACCATCACTTCAATTTATAACCTAGAGTAACGCCCCCTTGTTAGTCATTAAAGCGCATTTATCTAGTCGTTTTTTACAATAAATTCCGATTAAACAACATGTAAAATATTCAACCAGTTTAAACCAGTACACCTTTGACGAAGTTTTTGGATTTGAGTCACCTTTTGGAATATTCCCCTATGTTAATTATTAGTTACCTCTAAATGTAGTAAAAGGTAGTCTATTTAGTCTTATGTACTATTAGCTACTATAAATGTACGCATTTCTGCTCTTATATTCTCACATCTGTTCGTCGTCCGCTTGTGATCTAATATTATTGCGGTCTGGCGCTCCATGAGATTTCCATCAACTTCTAACAAACCTTCCAAGCATATCTGCAACTGCATTCCTTGTATTCGCAATCCAGTTCTGGACTTCTCATATTCTGTTACAGCCTTGATCTGCTCCATCGGCTTCTTCCAAACAAACTCTGTGAATTGATACTTATTCCATTGTTCCTGTTGGAACACCCCTAAGTTTCGGATTCTCCAAATCCATGTTATACCTATAGAGCATATTGTCCACCACAATCGTTCCACTTGTGTCATGCACTCCGTAGCTTGTGTATCGCATCTTGCCAATATCCGTTTCTCGAATTTCCTTGAGATTTGTGGCCCCTGTCTTTGAGCCACATATGTCTTGAAAGATAATGCTGTGTCAAGCGATTCCGCCCAACCATGCCAATAACTAATAAGCCGGTCCCAAAAAGATAGGGCCCGCTTACACCCCCACACAATATGTGTGACCCTTTTCCCCTCTGCTCGGCACTCTTTATAGGCGTTATCGACCTCACACCAGGATAAAAAACATTCAGCTGGTGCGTGGCAACTCGATACACGACCCAAGTCTGGTAGTCCGTCAACATATTGCCATGCTTCCAGAGTTCATTGATTGTTTGTTCTTGAGCATCGTGTCCCCAGTCCTCATATGTATTCTTCTTATCCCATGTCTCCAGGACTCCATGTAATGAATTTGCAACGTACTTGAAATACAGTCCCCGAAACGAACGTCGAAAGTGATATTGCGTGGTTTTCCTGTTCTTGTCACCGTTCACTTTCCACGGATAGCAGTTCACCCTTGGATTTGCCTTGAAGCATACCACTTCCGTGTCCTGTTCCCCGTTGTCCTGTCTGCGCTGCTACTCTCGCTCCTGCTCGATTTTCCACGTAAATCCATCCTGTGTTTGTCTGTAGGTCCATTCCTCTCCAGTAATGACGTCTCGTCCTCGAATCCATCCCTTCTTCTCGGTGGTCCAGCAGACTTGTCTTAACCTGGCTGGGCATGCAATTATTTGTAACGGAGGATCTTGACCAATATGTTGCCCAATGCCAACCCTTGGCGAGTGTATTATCATCGTCGCTAGCCACCGAAACACTTTCACCTTGGTATGTCCCTTATCGTCATTTATACGCGCCTCCCACTTGAAGGTATTGATCCCGGTCCGCCATAATTTGTGTTGCCGAATAGACGACATCTCGATGTGGTCATACTTTCGGGCTGGTACCTTCAATCGCGTTGCTTCCAATATCCACGGATTGTTCCACCACTGGAAGGTTCCCCAGAACGCCATAATCTCCTCCGACATCGCATTGTGCCATGGTACTTCCTGTCCCTTCAAAGTCAACTTAACTATATCCCCGTCTTTCACCACTGTTGTGGGAAACATTTCTGTTTGTTTGATATGTGTTAGTTCCTCCGATAAAACCGTTGCCATGTACCTTTGAATTTTGTCTTCTTCCGCTTTGTCCGGCCCTAACCATTGCGACAAGGTACGTCAGGTCAACCCACACATATTACCTCTGTGTACTTGCCTTGTATCGAATTTCCTGGTTTGTGGTGATAGGAAACCTTGTGCTGTTGACAGACTGAAAAACTTGCTGTATATTCGCCATGACAGTGAGTACTTGTTAGCTGGTTCCATCATCCAGCACGCCGCTTCTTTCACGTATTGTATGTGAATGGCCAACGGTATAGAAATAAGTCCTAATCCTCCCGCTTGTTTGGAGGCGTAAACAGGTTTGGCGACATTTTATGTTTTGTTTGCCCTTCCTCCCTCGCCGGATTTCAAACAAACCGCTTTTGGAAATGGATGAGCTCCTTCGTCACTTCATGAGTCGGCGGAAACACCTTCGCTGTAAACAGTATTGCAGGTAACGTCACAGCGTTAAATAGTTGTACCCGTTCGATTACCGAGGTACCACATTTCGCCGCTGTGATTAGTCGTCTTTTTACTGCGTTGAGCCTATGTGCCCAATTACGCTCCCTTGAGTTGTCAGCTCCTATCTCGTACCCAAGATATCGCGTTGTCATATTCTTCTGCAGCACCGGTATTCCGCACCACGACTCTCTTGGCTTCACTTGATTCAGAAAGATGTGTACACATTTCTTCAGTTGCACTCTAAGTCCTGATAAATCCCCAAAGACTTGCACTACTTTTAATGCTGCGTCAACGTTTCCGGCTCGTTCCAGAAAAATTGTAGAGTCGTCTACAAAGGCGGAAAAAAGATGACAAAATGTATCAGTACCGGACCCAATAGTGATACCTTTCAACACATCCGTATTTTGCTGAGCTATCCCTAAGGGTTCCACTGTCAGGATAAACAGCAAAGGTGACAGTGGACAGCCTTGCCAAATTCCTGATGTTACTTCCATTTCCCGTGACAACTGTCCATTTACCAGGAATTGCGCTGTTGTCTTCTCGTGTAGTCTTGCCATTAAGTCAATAAACGCTGTAGAGAAACCGAATTTGCGCATCACGTACAGTAGATATGTTCTGTCAACCGTGTCATATGCCTTCGCAAAATCCAATAGCAGAATACTCGCGCTATCCTCCGCTTCTACTTCTCTTTGTTGTTGTCTTCGTTCCAGTATCGCCATCATCATCATCATCACCGACCTATCCATTCTCCTCCCATGCACAAATCCTTGCTGTGAATCCTGTATCAGCCTTGCCAAAAACTTTTGCAATCTTCTTGCCAATATCTTGGAGAACACCTTGTAACTGGTCTGGAGCAACGAAATTGGTCGGTAATCCATTACATTATCCGAGTCACCTTTTTTTCTAAGCGGAATGATGATCGCCTTGTAGAACGACGGCGGTGGGGTTCCCCCCCGTAGAACATCATTGTATACTACTAGTAAGTCATCCATCATGTCTTCCACAAAATCCTTGAAAATTCGTTGTTGAGTCCATCCTCTCCTGCTGCTTTACGTCTTTCAAGTCTTTTCACTGCTTCCAGAATGTCCTCTTCATCAATCGGGGCTAATAAAGTCGCGTTTTCCGCTTCTGTTAATTGGTGAAAGTGTGCAGTCGCCGCTAACTTCTCCAGTGTGGATTCCAGCTCTGGTATAGCTACTGTGCGATGTGAGACCCCCAGTATTGGTCTCCATCCCATTGCAAATTTGTCTGCAATCGTCGCTCCAACGAAAACATCATTAGGTCTCTCGAGAGTGATCTTCGACACCTTTTGATTAGATTCCCATACCGAAGTCCTTCGAAACAACCATCTCACTGTCGCCGGCGACCGTTGATACCGTCTTCCCATTCTCCACTTATTTTGTCGTACTAGTTCCACATAGTCCATCTCCATACAGTCTTGGCTTGTTTGAGCTCCATCGAACAGTAGCATCTGAAGTCGTTGTGCTTTACGCCTTCTCCGATTGGCTTGCCTTGTCCTTACCTTTTTGAGCACTAACTTCCACAGCCGTACCTTCTGATCCCACTGTTCCGCCCTTCCCACCAGTGTGTTTCCTTCTGACTGAACTTGTTGCCGTATCTCTTCCGTCTCTGCCTCCCGGCGTTGCCCATTGATCGGATATACCACTGGTGCATTCCTTGATTTTGTGTTGAAATTGCGTACTTCATGCTGCATCGACAATTTCACTTCTTCATGGTCCGATGCTACTTTGGGATGTTTCACGTCTCTCCATATCACCTGCGAAAATTGTTCCTCTGATATGTAAAAACGATCTAGCCTGCTAGCCGAGTCTCCAGGCTAGAAGGTATACGGAATGTCTACCGAAAGCTGTTTCTCCATCCACACGTTATAATGTACCAGTTGTGAATCATGTAGTCGTCTCCTCCTAGTAATTTCGCGAGTTCTTCACACTCAGTACGCACTTGTTTAGTTGTCCCGTTTCGATCCAGTTGGGGGTCTTCAACACAGTTAAAATCACCACATAAAATAGTAAATTCTGTCGTTGTCTGAAACCATTTGTCGAGTCCAAGATAAAAGTGTTCTCTGTTCACTCCTGAGTCAGCGGGTCCGTAGATATTGAAAATGTGCCAGTTGTCGAACTTGATACCTATTGATCGCGTCGTCCATAAATGTTCCTGCCAGGGAGAAATTTGGTGGGAATATTCTGGAAAGATCAATATTCCCACCCCTGATGCTCTATTAGTCCCCACGCTCCAAAAAGCTAAATGATGCTCTTCATCTGTGTATTGGTTAGCCTTTTCCCACATCTTCGTTAGGGTTGTGGCTTCTTCTAGTGATGCGACGTGAGTTTTAGGATCCCCACGACTTCAGATTTCCGGTGGTCTTTATTCCATGCACGCATCCAGTGTTGCCGCCTTTCCTGGGTGAATCCTCGGACGTTCTGGATAATCCATGCGAC
Organism: Sclerospora graminicola; assembly: GCA_001887855.2. Lineage (NCBI taxonomy): Eukaryota > Oomycota > Peronosporomycetes > Peronosporales > Peronosporaceae > Sclerospora > Sclerospora graminicola. The sequence goes on from MIQA02019543.1 coordinate 70,268, forward strand.
CTGTCCTGGATGGTGATTCTTCTCTTGTTCCCTTAACTTTGCTTGCGATTTCCATTTCTGATTGTTGCTTTTTAATGTGTCCGCGTAGGAGACCGCTAGTCGCTTGGTATGCATGTCCTGTTGAGATAGCAGTTCTTCTGCTTTGACTATTGCATAGCCCTTAGTAGGAAAACGCCAGTGAATCTGGCCGTGATATAAGTGTTTGGTCTTCTCTGTCTTGGTCGATGGTTGGTTGCTACTGAAAGCATAAACTGATGAAGTGCTTCCCATTCTGTTGCTGTTGACATTTCACAGTTAGACATTAGCTCCTTATATCTCTTCTACTTAACAACTATCGTATCGTCCAAAGCTGCGTCTTGACCCACCATAGCTGCAATTGTCGCGCCATAAATATGGGCTAATGTTAACACTTTACTTACCTGATGCCTCCTTTTGGGGGCTACTAGCTTCACCAACGCATTTTGACCGTATGCTGCTTTTCGTAGTTTCGCCCATTCGGTGGCGCTGTTTCTCACCTTTTCCTTCTGTTTCTCGTTTTGCAATATATTCACCCGCTCTTCCCACTCCTTGAATTTATTTGCTGCCACCGGGGCTAATTTGTCCCGTTTTCCTTGCGAGACCATCACCTCCCAGCACTGCTTTCTCCAGTCCCGAGCTAGAATAACAAAAACATCATTATGCAATAATTCCAATACCTTATGAGGATGCGTGAAGTGTCCGATTAGGTGTATAATCGCATCTCTATCCGCTTCCGGCGCTTTTTTTCCACTCATTCGTAGTTGCTTCTACTCGTGGGATGAATGCGCCTTGTTGTTCCTTCCATGCCGTCGCCATTTCATTCCATGCCGTCTTCCAACCCGCTTCTTCGCCACTGGATGCTTCCCGTTTGTTACTTACCTGGGCCAATTCATCATATAATTCTCGTGAAACTAATTTTCTCTCGCCTAGGTTCGTGTCTTGAGTCTTTTCTTCTGAGTCTTCCATCCACCCGTCTCCTGTCCGTTTCTTCCTCTTTGTCGGTTTCGCAGGCGTGTTCCGGATTTTCACGTCAACGTCACTAGAATCCACGTACTCCGATACTTGTGTGTCTCCCCCGGACTGACTGGTTACTGAATTTTGTCCCTCTTCTAACACTGATACTCCCCTCAAGTGATTATACCATGTCGTCAGCTCGCGTTCAGGTATGTCGTATTCTTGGGCAATTAACGCTCGCATTCCGCTGTTAGTTAGGTCTGCCTCTAACAACCTCACCTGTTCATCTTCTGATTTCCAGGTCACGGTCCTGTGCAGCAAGTCTAATAACCGTCTAGCTTGTGTGGAACCTTGGCGAATCAATGTGTCCATTTGCCACCAAAAGACATGATGGATTCCATCATCTTCTCGTCGTACATCTTTACATACAATGTCTCGAGTGTCGTTCTTGTATTCCGTCCTTTCGTTAGTTCTCACTTCCTCCTCATCCATGCCCTTGTCCTGTTCTTCTCCCCGTAATGATCCATCATAACATGTCATTGTCGTATTCGTCTGGGCCTCCATAGTCTCATCTTGGTCTTGGGGTGATTGGTTTCCTGCTCCTTCTTGTCTCCACCCATGCACATATGTCTGATAATGTGCTTGTTGGAAGTGTAGTACAATCGGCAGTTTAGTCGAGTCAGTTCCCGCTTGTTTCTTCAGACTGGTGACCCGTTGAATACACGTGCTCATTGTAATCGGAAATTCACCACATGCTGCATACTTCCTTTCCTTGAAGATCCTCGTTTCAGGTGCGTAGTGTATTGCTCCGAGTGTCCCTGGCTCTGCATCTCTGCTAATCACAAAAATGTCACGTTGAAGAAACGTACCTATACTACTTAACGTGCCATTGCTTCCCGATGTTTCTGCTCCAATTACTGTACTCACTTCGGACGCACTTGTCTTGTATGCCTCCAGATACTTGCGGAACTCTTGTTCTGTGGTTTGGGCAGACATTTTGTCATAACCCCTTCCTAGACTGCGCAATGTCTGTTTCCGAACCCCAGGCGGGAACTTTTTCCCAAAGTCCATTTTTGCTCTTGCTACGCATCCCTGCTTAATGCTTGTTGCACCTTGTTCCAATGTCTTGCTGTCTTCTACCAAATTAGAGTTCATCAATGCCTGTACCACACTATATGCTTGACAATTTCCTGTTGCCGGAGTTTGTACCAACTGCAGCCCCATCAAAATTATCGCGTCTGGAAGGTTCCATTTCCGCTCTTGTTCTGTTCCGTCAGTCTGCCATGTAAACCAGGATAGTGGGCCCCACTTCTCGTTTGTTCGTGCCACTAGCCTTTTAATGTTCTTCTTCGCCTCCGCTTCTTGAATTTGCAACTCCGTATTCTCGATCTGCTAGTCCTTTGCCGTCCCCCTTTTTTCCTTCAACTTGATGAGTCCCGTGGTTGATTTCTCGTTCTTTTCCGCTTTTAAGTCGTCTGTCCACTGTTCCGGGTCCCGTTCCAGCTCAGGTTGTCCGATGTCCTCCTCCTGTGTAGTGCTTGTTCCATTTCTTCTCTCCTTGGGTTCGTTATTTTTCACCCCTCCTGATCGCCCCTCCTCCTTACATTCTGTTTCTATCTCTTTTTCTATACCTGTACTTTAACATGCATACCTATTGCTATTCCGCTTTTTTGTCACTTTTTTCTTTCTGTGTTGGACCTCCATCCATTCTGCCTTTTGCTCCTTTTTGAAGTTGCCGCTGGTTCCTCTTGTTTTGACTCCGGATGGGGATCCTTTGCTTCCATTATCTCCCTTGCTGCCTCCTCTGGGTGCTCCTTTCCTGAGGCCTTCTCTGGTAAGTTTTTTTGTGTCCTGTGTACTCCCTTTGGTGTTGATCTGTGTGGTTTCTTGTACTTTACCTTCTTGTTGTTCTTGATAGACCTTGGTGACTTCCTTATATAAATCTTCCATGCTGGCGAAGGTCGGTGGAGGTGCCATTATGTTATTTGCCTCTTCTACCGATACGCATATACAATTTTCCTCCCGCAGCTTTTTCTCCGAGGTCGGACATCCTCGCATTTGATGTCCGACCTCCCCACACCGCAGACAGTGACGGCGACCTCTGGTCGTTGGGTGTTCGGCTAGTAACATTATGACCAGAATATTCTGCGGATACCCTCTAATACCTTTGGACAACCCCCGGCTGTAATCCGTAGCTCCCAATCTAATGAAGACGCTGCCATTGGTCCCCCTGATCCATTTCCTGCAAACGAAATGGCGTTTTCACCCGCTCTTCTAGAAAAGCATTTAATTTGAGAATGTCAATGTTTCTAGACACATACTGCAGTAACACTATATAGACTTGTTGTGTGCCGATCATGCCTCTGGAATGATATCCCTGCCGTTTCCACACTGAGTCATCACTGGTCTCTAGTTCCGGTGCGTGGTCGTTGACGAGACGATGTTTGTGTTTGTGATAGGGCACTTCCACCTTCTTAAATTTCCTTGCCGCCTCACGCGTATAAAAATGAAAATTAAGTCGATGGTTTGAGCAGTCATAACTTATTCCTTTCACCTTTGCTAACATTTCCCACAGTTTTCCTTGTGTGATGCCTCTGGCAGTGGCTGACATCGCTATGCTCTCTTGGATACTTTTTGTACTTTGGAAGACCCCCTTGATCGGCATTTCCCCTCTCATATCCATGCTTAAGCAACCTTCTACTTGCGTCCGGATAGTCAGGATAAACCTTAACCTTTGTGCATTAGTTATGATGTTCAAAAAAAATGGCGGTAGAAATCGTGCCACAATCGACCCTTCTGCAAGCCCTTTGACAATTCGCCATTTTTGGGCTGTACCGGTTCGTACTTTCCCATCCAATCCGTGTGCTTCCTCCTTCTTGCAAACCTTGTAGAGCGCATTGATCTCCTCCTGCTTATAATATGCTTTGTTAAACAGAAAGTCCTCCTGGTCCTTTCGACTTTGTGGTTTGGTTTTTTTCTCTCCCGTTACTTTATGGATCCAGCCAGTTAGAACGTCCTCAGTGTTAGAGGCCACCTCCATCTTGTTTTTTCCAATGCGTTTCGCCAGGACATTCTCCAATGATTGCTTAGTCCGAACAAAAATCTTACATGCTTCTTGGACCTTAATTTTCCATATTGTCCAAGCTTGATTTTGCTGAACGACAATCAACTCGAACAAATCTATCAACATTTCTTGTTCTTTCATTGTGATTTCCGGCAATTTCGTGTCCGCGTACCTCCTCTCATCCGTTTCCTTTCGTATTTGGCTGAAAACCAACTCGAACAGCTGTTGCATGAGATCGTGCCATGTTTGCAGCCTCGGTCTCTTTTGTGATGCGTCCATAAGCGCTTGCGCCAGGACATCCGACAATGCATCAGGTGTTATGACTCGATTTTCAGCTTCATCTTTTTCCTTGTTTTCCACCATAACTGTGTCTTCTTGGCTCTCTTCTTTCTTTTGATGAGTACTACTGGTGTCGTCATACTCCGAAGTGGTTCCTTCAGAGACCTCTTCTGTGACACCGTTAGGTACATGTTGTGGTACTTCATCCCCGATCTCCTCCATCTGCCCTTCTGCCCCTCCACTTTGTTGTGATTCGAACACTATTTCATCGATCTGGTCTGATGTCTGCCTCTCCACCCTGACATCATTATGTTGGCTCAATGTTACTTGAGCCTGTACCTGCGTTCCCCCGGGTGTTCCCCCGGGGTCTGGCATTTCCAACTGCTTCTCTACGATCTTCTTCTTCTTGGTAGTCAAGATCCTCCCTCAACCGACGCCGGGTTGGGTGGGCTTTGCAGCAAAATCAGGACTTCTTGTTGGAATGTGGTTACCTCTAAATGTTAACGTTTCTACATAGAAGTTGTACAGTAGTTAGATAGCATACCTATTTAACTGGATAATATAAGCACCTAATAACATAAAAGCACCTTTATAAATCACCCCCAAAACTACAGAATATATACTGTAAGACCCATGATAGGTTTGAATATGGTACAGGAGTCACTAGAGAACAAAACAGGAGCAAAAGGTTCCTGAGCTTTCAAGAACGATTAATTCATAGTTAGCCACCTCCGCTTAACGACAATTTTCACTTTTCATATCGCTATTGACTTAAAGCGCACAAAAAACGGAGACTTCTACTACCGTACCAACACGTATAACAACCCCGTAACATACAACGTTATAGATACAATTTGTTGTTGTTCAATCGCAGTCTATTTAGCACTTAACTATTAGCTACAATAAATTCACTTAAAGCAATATCTAATCCTTGCGTTGGCCCTGATGAAATCTCTTCCTGCATATTAGGTAAAGTCTTCATGTGTTCATCACTTGACCTGTCCAGGACTTCTTCGTGCAAACATTCCAATCCGATCAGAAGTCGTATCCCCCGCAGTCTTGTCGCGACGCGCCTGCGCTCGTAGTAGGCCACCGCAAATAACTGTTTCGTTATTTTGGACCATATCATCTGTAACTGAGCCTGCGCACTTCTTCTGACTCCTTTGTGCACCACTTCATTTCGAAATATCCATAACCACGTTACTCCTAACGAACAAATTCCTCTCCACACGCGATCTAAAGCCGTCTTACACTCCGCTGCTTGTGTCCCACACCGTACTTTCAGTCGACTTCGTAGCACCTCCGACATCTCTGGCGCTTGTCTCCTCGCAATACACCTTCGGTATTGTTCTAGAGCAGTTGCGTCAATGCGTTGTCCGTTCCAGCAAGTTAATAGCCTTGACCAAAGTTGCTTGACCCGACTGCACCCCCACACAATATGTGTGACCCCTTTCCGGGGTGTTTGACACTGGTCATCCAGTACACACCCTCCTTGCGAATTGTATCCATCGTAATAGACATTAAGTTGGAACGTCGCTGCTCTGTAAATGCTCCACAATTGAAAGTCCGAAAGCATATTATCATGACGCCAAAGCTCTGTTGGTGACTGCTCCTGCACGTTTAGGTTCCAGCCGAACTCGTCTCTCCTTCTGTTTCACCTATCCCGCACTTGTGCCAAGGCAGTAGTCAATGCTTGGAAGTACACTCTTCGAAACGTCCTTCTTAGCCAGTTTTTCACTGAATGGAATTTTACCCCTTCCTGTACTGTCCAGGGGTAATTATGCAGACTTGGATGCGCCCCAAAGACTAGCCCTGCCGTCCGTTGATGTCCCACTTCATCTTCTTCTGAGCAGTTCTTGTTTTGGCGTCCTTGTGTCTGTTCGATTTCATCCCAGTAAATTCCATCGTCTCGCTGTCTGAAAATCCACTCTTGACCTGTCTGTTGACTCTTTCCGGTTACACACCTTGGTAACCCAGCACTCCACTTAACGTACTCCCAGTGATCCTGTGTGTAAAGTAGTTGAAGTCGGCCAGCCTCGCCTAGCTCTTCGCCTATCTCCAATCTCGGCGAACACAAGATGATGCAGAGGAGCCACCTTCCAATTTTCCTTCTAGAATGACTTGCATCTCCTTTTCCTTGTACAGTCCATTAAAATGTTGAACGCGCAACTTTCTTGATGTGCAGACCTCGTATTTTTTCTCACGGTATGCGCGCATATTTACCCAAAGATAAACTGTCCTCGTTGGCTTCTATTATCCACGGGTTGTCATACCACACAAACGTTCCCCAAAAGGCTTTGAGCGCTTGTGTCCCCAAACCTTTCCAATTGATTGTCTCAACCTCTGCATGTACCTGGACTTGATCGCCCGGATACAGGATTTTCGTCGATTTGGGGAGCTTTGTGCTACATTTCGTCTGTAAATTAGCTAAGTTACTAGTAACGTACCTCTGTAACTGTAGCATATCCTCTGGGGATGGACCTAAATATCGGGATAAATGATGCTGCACCGTGGACACCTTCTGTCCTCTCCCTCGTGTTGTTCGCCGACTGTTCGCCGTACATGGAGAAATCCAGACATTACTACCCGGCTGAAGCAAATTACACCAGTTTCGCCATGCTTGCGTATATTGATCATTCGGCTCCAGCAACAACATTGTTGCCTCCTTTACTGCCATCTTATGGATTGCAACTGGAATCGAGATTAGTCCTAATCCTCCTGCCTTCCGTGGGATGAAAAGAAGATGCGGTGAAATCTTGTGTCGGCTCCGTTCGTTCGACAGCTGGTTACTCCATATAAACCTCTTCTGCAAGTGTATCGAATCCTTATACGTCTGATCATCCGGTTCAAATGCCTTTGCAGTAAACAAAATAGCTGGTATGGCTATCGCGTTAAACAACGTAACTCGTTCCATAACCGACGTCCCACACTTCGTCGCTGTGAGTAGCCGTCGTTCACTGCACGTATCCGCTCCGCCCAATTAGCTTCTGCGAGGTTGTGTTTTCCCACTTGGTAACCTAGGTACCTTACTGTGTCATCCTCCTTGACTAATGGTATCCCAAAACTGACCAACCGTTGGGATGCTTTTCCAAAGGCGAGAATATTACTTTTCGCAGGTTGCATTTCCAAACCCGATAATTTTCCAAACCTCTCAAGTATAGTCACTGTCGATTCAAGTTGATCCTCTTTTGAGAAAATCGTGGAGTCATCCACAAAAGCCGTGAAGGTGTGAGTCCGTCTCGACATCCCCTTTAATCGTAAAACCTTGAATCCCTGGATGTTGATCTATCGCCATACCCAAAGGCTCCACTGCCAAAATGAACAGTAAGGGTGCTAGCGGGCACCCTTTTCGTATGCCCGATGTCACCAACAGCGGTTTCGACAGTTGTCCATTTACCAAAAACCTTGCGGAAGTTCCGTGATGCAAAGCCTGTACCAACGCAATGAACCTCGCCGAAAAACCAAAGCTCGTTAACGTTTCCATCAAATAGTGTCTGTCAACTGTATCATAATCTTTCGCAAAATCCACTAGTAATATTCCCCCACAGTCTTGTTGAGTCCGTTGGCCTTGGTCCTGCTGCTGCTTGAGTAGTTCTAACATCATCACTACTGCTCGATCCATTCTCCTTCCGTGAACGAATCCTTGTTGCGAGTCACCTATAAGTCGTCCAAGAAATTTCTGTAATCGCATCGCGAAAATCTTCGCGAAAATCTTGTAGCTCGTCTGGAGCAACAAGATAGGCCAGTAATCCATCGCGTTGGATGACTCGCCTTTTTTCTTTAGCGGAATAATCACCGCTTCCAAGAGTGATTCTGGTGGCGCCTCCCCTTGTAGAACTTCATTATACACTAGCAGCAGGTCCGGAATAAGATCTTCTGCAAAGTCCTTAAAGAAATCATTGATTAGTCCATCCGGCCCTCCCGCTTTACGCCTGTCTAACCTCTTAATCGCAAACTTGATGTCGTCTGCCTCTATTGGCCCCATCAAACTGGCGTTCTCGTCACCGGAAACTTGTCTTTCTGCCCAGTTCGGCACCAACTCGTGAAGCAACTTCGGGACGTCCGTTTTTGTCACCTTCCTATGGACTCTGCTTAAAATTTGTTTCCACGTCCAGGCAAGTTTGTCCGGGATAGAAAGGTCCTCGGTAAGTTCGGGGTGAGAATCCTATATAATGATCTGTTCCACCCTTTGGTCCTTCTCCCACGTCGCTGTGCTCTGAAAAAGCCATCGAATATTTTCGTTAGATCGACATAGCTTTTTCGCAATCCTTACCTGATTGAAAAATGTCACTTCGTTTTCTGCAATTCGCAAGATCTGCTCTCGACAGGTTGTGCGGCTGTAAAGCGCCTGTTCCAGGAGTTTCGCGTGCTGTCTACTTCGTTGCGCTACTCTTTTTCTTTCCCTGATTATTGCCGCCACCCAGGAGTCTTTCACCTTCTCCCAATGTGCTGCCCCTGCATAGTCAATCCTCGAACCAGCTTCAATTACTTCTCTGATCTCCTCTTGAACTTCCACTCCCCAGGCTCCTCGAATTGGGTATTGAAGACGGAAGTGTTGATTTCTCACATCCTTCGTCCTTCCCTGATGTTCACAGATATGCATCTCCACTTGTTCATGATCTGATGGGACACCTGGTCGACTAGTCCTCACCTGCTTGACCCACGTATACTGCTCTGGCGAAATGTAAAGCCGATCTATTCTGCTTGTGGATTCTCACCTCCAAAATGTATACTCCTGGAATTCTTCAATTTCCTCCGTTCGCCAAGCTGAAAATTGCACTAAAGCCGCATCATGTAATCTCCACGAGTTAATGAGTCTGGACATTTCTGGACATTCCGTGGTTCTTCTTCTATTTGGACCCGTCCGATCTTAAAATGGGCGCCTCCACGCAATTAATATCACCGCCGAAAATCACCTTAGAATGTTGTTGCAACTTCCAAACTCCTATACTCCTGTAAAAATTCGCTCGTTCCTTATCCCCGAATGATGGAGCATATATGTTTATGCATTTCCAATCGTTCAACTCGATTCCCAGGATTCGATCCGCCCACCACCTTGTCTTCCATGCTCTCATTTTCCACCCCGTCCTTGGGATCACTAAAATCCCTACGCCCCCGGTCTTCTTCTGTGCAATGCTCCAGAAAGCCAGTCGATGCTTTCCATCGAAAATTTCCACATGCGTTCCCATTGCTGTGTCAGGTCTTGCGCTTCCTCATGACTGGTAATGTGGGTTTCTTGGATGAGAATGCAAGCTGGTCGTGTCTTCGTCGGAATGTTCCTCCACGATTGTAACCACGCGCGTCTGGTCCCCACCGAAAAACCTCTTACATTTTGTGTAATCACTCGGAAGTCCGTGACCCCAAGTGCTCCTTCTGTCCCGTGAATGCTCTGGTCATGCGTTTCTGTAGCACTCGCTGTTTTCCTACTGTACCAATCCATGCCTACGTACAGCTCCTTAATTCGTTCCTCTTCATTGTCTTCTCGTAGCGTGCCCTCAGCAACAATGAGGCGCTAGCACACCTCGTTGATCGTCTCTCTCTGTTTTGTCCATATCCACCTGTTCCAGCTCCCTATCGTACATAGAAACGTTAGTAATAGATGAGAAGAAATACTCTAATGTCCTTCCACATAGCTCCATCATCCTCTTCTAACCGCTTAGCCAAAGCTTGAAAATGGGCTCACGTGCCCTCACCAACTGAAAACGTCTAATCTTGACCCAAATTGGGTCCTTCGATAGTGCCGTTTCACCCGTCACTGCTGCCAATTGCTTACTGTACACATGGGCACACAGTGCCGTAAGAGCAAAGGTGACATGTCTATGTGGTCCACACAGCTTCCAAAGCGCATTATTCCCATACTTGTGTCCCTTGAGCGTTTTCCAATGCTGACTGCTCGCTCTTAACGCTTGTCTTTGATTCTCCTCTGACATCAGGCTTCTCTGTGAGCCCAGTCCTTTAGAAACCGCTCCACTTCCGGCTGTGTTCCCGCTGACGTGCTTAAGGATATCATGGCGTCCCAGTACTGCGTTCTCCAATCTCTTGCCAATTCGTCAATGACCGCGTTTCCCATTCTGGCAATGATAATATGTGGATTGTCGCAGAACTCCAGGAGTTGAACCAGTGCCAGACGGTCTTTTTTCGCCGCCTTCAACCAATCTCCCTGGGACGCGTTAAAAGTCGGAAAAGGTACGTCTTGTTGATAAGGTCATACCTGGGCCATCGAGTTCCACACTTGTTCTTCTATGCACTCACCATCTTCTGTTTGCACGACTTCCATCTGCTCCCGCTGCTCTGTAGCAAATAATTCTCTCTGGACGGTAGCTGTACTTGCTTTAACCTCTTCCTTAGTCGTCGTATAGGTTTCATCAACTGCCCTCTTTTTTCGTGTCCTCTTTTGTTCTGCGTCCAGTATCTTGTCTCCAGCCGCTCTCACGTCTTCCGTATTCGAGCCTTTTTCATTGATTTCCCGCGTGTGTCCTTGTCCTGTCTGCTGCTCAATCGCCAAAGTTCCCACCGTGATAGTGTGCCATTCCCACAGTGTCTGCTCTGAAATGTTATACGTTCTAGCCACAAGTTGTCGTACCGCCGCATTTCGGATATCCGCCCTCAGCAATTCCTCCTGGCTGTGTTCCGGTAAATACGAAACGGTCTCTACCAGGAACTTAAGTAATTCCTTCTGTCTCGAGTCGTTACCGCTTAATAGCTGCTCCACTTGTGCTCTGATAAACTTCCCAGTTGTCATGTCTGTTGACGTGCTCACTAATGCGCCTCCTGCGTCCTGTTGCTGCTCCTCTGACTTGTGCTCGTCTTCCTCTCTGGTCCTTTTATTATTTACGCCTATGGCTTCCGAGTCTGACATCTCTACGTCCGGTTTTTCTGTTTCCCCGTGCTCCTTTCCTTCGTTTGTTCTCCACCCGTGCACGTACGCTTGATAATGAATGTGTTGAAAGTGAATTACCAAGGGTAACTTACCTTTCCCGCTCCTTTACTGCATCTTTCAACGAGATCACTTCTTGAATGCATTGCCCCAGCGAAATTGGAAATTCGCCGCACGTTGCGAATTTTTTTCTTTGTTGAACCCGGATTTCGGGCGCAAAGTGAATCGCTCCTGGCTTCCCACTGACCTCGTCCACACTTAAGACAAAAATATGTCTTTGCAGAAGTGTCCCTAGACAAATTAATGTGTCATTGCTTCCCCAATTTTGGCTACTTACCGTTGCGTCCAGTTTAGATGAGCTATTTGCGTAATCCTGTAAGTACTTCTTGAACTCTACCTCCGATTGCTTCGCCGCCATTCTGTCGTAGCCCCTACCTAAGCTTCGAAGCGTCTGCTTTCGCACACCAGCTGGAAACTTCGCTTTAAAATCCATAAGTCCCCTCGCGGTGCATCCTTTTTTGATACAAGCGGCTGCCTGTTCCAGAATCGTGGGACTGTCTTCTAAGGAAGCGTTGAATAGTGCCTGTACGACACTATATGCCTGACAATTACCTGTCGATGGAGTCAGTACCTGTTGGATCCCCATAGCCAATATCGCGTCATTGAGATTGTATTCCGTGTCCCCCAGGTTCTGTGCTTGTTCCCATTTGAATGGTTGAAGAGGTCCTTCCTGCTGAGTAAGTGTCTTCATAATGTTTCCTATTTCCGCCTTGACTTGTGCCTCCACGATAAGGAGATCCGTGTTTTCCTGTTACCGCCCTTGCGTGCCTGATTTTGCTTTTGATTTATTTGGGCCTTCCTTTAATTCTGAGTTGATTTTTTTGAACCGGTTTTTTTTCGGTTCCGGTTCAGTTTTTACCTGTACAACCGATTCATTATCCGTTTTGGTAACTGCTAGCCGCAGTACCCTCTTTGCAATAGGCTGGGATACTACCTTTTCCTTCTGTTATAGATACAATTTGTAACCCTGTATAAACTTAAGTACTTTAGATTTTTTTTATTTAATTTTGTAATAGATATCATAAACGATGCAGAAGGCGCAACAAAAGCTACATCTCTCTGTCAATACTGCTACAATTTCTAATACCGCAAAGCCTTATAGATTTGACAACCTAAAAGACTTGCCACCTGCATTTTCTCCTGTGTTTAAGGTTAGCCAATCAAATCTGTTTACTCATCCTTTTTTATATAGATAACAACAACACCCTGCTTTGAAGCTCAGAGCGTTATAAATAAGCTGCATGCGCAGTTTATTTGGCTAGGTTACGGAAGAAGTTGAAAGTCTTTCAGGCTGTTGAATCAGCTAGATTTTTTCTGTAGCTTTATTTAGTGTTAATGTTACTGTAGTTATTATACATTCACTAGTTAGCGAGCAGAAAGACTTTCGTGTGAGTCCGACTGATTTTTGTGTTATTAAAAACGCAACACCACGTGAGATTGCAGTAATAGATGCAAACGTGTAAGAAATACCCCATTAACAGACCAGAAATTATCGAAATCAAAACATTTTGTTTTTTAAGACTTCATAATCTTTAGCTATTTTTCGCAAGTGTGCTGCTGTTTCTTTCTTATGCATCAGCTTACTTCATTTGAAAACTTCAACGCATCATAAAGCATAGCTTGCTCCATAAAAGACGAGACAATGGCTGCCGCTTCAAAAACGAAGGATACTTCTGTCGTGACCTGCTCACACCAAAGTGGCCTCGACGCCAAGAATTGGATGCCATCGCTCGTCTGCTGTTTCCTGCTGATTTAGTTGGTCCTTTCCACGCGGATGTAGGATCAAGATACACACTACACCATTTGGGTACACTCGACCATTTCAATGCCTTCGGACCCAAATGACGGTTCACCGCAAATATCAACGCTGCGATATGATATTCCAATACCATTTAAAGTGACTTGCATAGACTTAGCTGACAAAAATCCATACCAAATCAGGTGGAATGTCGAAATGACAAAGAAGGCTCGAAAGGGCACTACAGTCGTATTGTGCGGAAGCCACAGAAAGCGATCTAGTCAGTCACCAGGTGCACCAGAACAGCAGGCAATAGTTGGCGAGCTTCTTTGTTCTGCATGCTTATTATCTGCATAATAAACGATCGTATCATGCCATCGCAGCTATTGCGAAAATGCGAGGCGTGACAACGAATGAATCCTTTTTGATCCCTTTTTGGGCACACAGACAATCAAATCAAAATCAGTCCAATGGTCTCGAACCTTACAAAAAAAGTACCTACCGTCGATCCGTTTGACTCAAGCAGAAAAAAATCCACCTCATACATACAAGTACCCTTCAGTCGAATGGTCCTTAATCATTATCGATCAGTTGCTTCGCGCATGGTCATTCGCTCTTTGCATCAACAGCAAAATTTCTTAATGCATACTAGTACGCATACGCTGGTTCTCATCCGCCACGGCGAAAGCAAATGGAAGAAGATTTTTTTATCACAGGACGTGCAGCTCTCGGAGAAAGGCAATCAGGAGGCGGCTAGCGCTGGACTGCTGCTCAAGCAGGAAGGCTACACCTTTGACGTAGCCTACACTTCATATCTGAAGTACGCCATCCGTACGCTATGCCACGTGCTGATAAACCCCGTTTCCTGTCAGCTAATGTCTGTAAAAACAAATTACCCATGTTTCTTGATGGAGGGACGAACTTGTTCCCGTCCTGGAGAGTTTTTACTTGTAAACTGCGTAGTTCTCAATTCAATAGGAAGCGCCTGTCTTTTTTTAGAGCATGAGCTACATATATGATTGAATATCGTTAAAGTTCAGACTATAGATCCGTACTATACAATTTGAGGTTCGACACAGTGTATACACTCCAGGCCAAAAATATACGGCCACCCACTTTTTTCCTCATAACTCTGCGACCACTACGAGTTTGGCGATGCTGTTTGAGTATGGTATGTAACTGACTGCTCTGTATCCCTCTGCTGTGCTAACAACCCCATTTTTTGCATTGGTGACATAGCTCACATACAAACAACCGCTTGTGGCACCCGGTCAAAATATACGGCCAGAGAGCAGCATACAAATTCCAACTATACAGGAGTGTTTGCTATTTGTTCGCTGTCGTGTTGTGCGATATTAAATGACACGAATGGGATTTGCCCCCCATTCTTTTGGCAATGGGGAAAGGAAAAGCGCTCTCTGATGAGGAGCGTGGGCGTATCAAGGGGATGCATGATGCTGGCGTCGCTGTGCGCGCCATCGCGCGCGCTGTGAAACGCTCACGTGACGCAGTGCAACGTGTTCTGAACGGTCACGACCGCCAGCGAGCCACGGGCAGACCGCCAATTTTGTCGGATCGTGCGCTCCGTTTGCTCGTTCGCACGGCAGCAAGTGGAGAGTACTCTGCAACGCAGCTTCATCAGCAGCTCAAGCTTCAGTGCTCGGTGCGCACTGTGCGGCGTGTCCTCCAATGTGTGGACTGGCTATCGTACACTAAAATGGAGAACACGCTTCAGCTCTCCGCGGAGCATAAAGCGCGTCGCCTTGCCTGGTCGGAAAAGATGGTGGTGCTGCCCGATGCATGGGGGACCATCATTTTTTCTGACGAAAAAAAATGGAACCTGGATGGGCCAGACGGCCTACAGCACTACTGGCGAGACATGCGTGCGGCCGTTAGGCAGACGAACCGTCGTCAGATGGGTGGAGGATCCGTTATGGTTTGGGGCGGGTTTAGCGCTGTTGGGAAGACTGAGCTGGCCGTTTTGGTGGGGAAACAGAACTCAGACCATTATGTTTATACTATGTCAGAGTACCTGCTTCCATTTGCACACCTCAACTACGGCACAGATTTTCTGTATCAGCAGGACAATGCGTCCATCCATACGTCCTCAACGTCGGTGGAGTTCTTCGCTGAGCACGGCGTGAGTGTTCTGGACTGGCCTGCTCGTTCTCCGGATTTAAATCCGATCGAGAACGTGTGGGCCATAATGTCTAGAGAGGTGTACCAAAACGGTAAACAGTACGATTCTGTTGCATCTCTGACCATGGCAGTCATTGAAGCGTGGAAGAACATACAACAAGTAACATTGACGACGCTGATCGAGTCCATGCCGCGCCGATGCATCGAGGTCATCAAGAAGCAAGGAAACAAGACACACTATTAGTTTGACCAACATTACTAACATCCATTGCAATAAAATAATTTGTATGCTGCTCTCTTTTGACCGGGTGCCACAAGCGGTTGTTTGTATGTGAGCTATGTCACCAATGCAGAAAATGGGGTTGTTAACACAGCAGAAGGATACAGAACAGTCAGTTGCATAACATGCTCAAACAGCATCGCCAAACTCGTAGTGGTCGCAGAGTTATGAGGAAAAAAGTGGGTGGCCGTATATTTTTGGCCTGGAGTGTAATACAGTATTAATACAGTATTAATACAAAATTACCGTAAAAGTCGGGTTAAGTGGGACACACGGAACCCCAGTAAGAAACCACAAAAACATAATTTAACGGTAATTCACCGGTCATCTGGTTTTGTGATAGTCCACAACATGTCCTATGAAAGGACATGTTGTGGACTAACCAGATGACCGGTGCTTATTACTGCCGTAGTAATCCATTAGAACGGATAAAAAGAGAGGGAATTCCATCCATCGACAAAAAGAGGATGAAGGGCATGCATTTTAGCGGAGGCAGTTCATTTGTGGTGAAATTGTGCGTTGAAAAAGGTTATCAATACAAATCTGCATATCATAATATTTAATGTTGTTTGAATGAAGTGATTTGTCCTTCCTAAGTAGAATTGAAGTGTTGTTTAAAGTAGTGAGTGATATCAAACAGATGAAATGATAAACACATACAGTGTGTTTATCATTTTATCTTACCTCTTGTAATACTTAGGCTAACTACTCTATAAAAGCTATTTCTACGCTAGTTTAGGGTGTAGAATGGGTTTACACTTCAAACCTTACAGTTTATTCCTGTCTATCTAGCACGAAAAGAAAAAAATACGTAAAATACGTATGTATTTTTAATGCTGTATAATACGTCTGTATAATACACTACAGACGTTTGATACACACGGATCTATAGTTCAGACACACCATCACATCAGTATACGGTATTTTGTCCAATCAAAATAAATTGTTGATTATTCAGCCAATGTAAGGAGATGCTATATTTCAACCAATCATACCGTTTACCAAAGCTTCAATTTCGTTCCGACCGGTTCCGACGTATTTCGTCGAAACGCTTGCAAAAATATACTGTTTAACACATATTCATTGGCATATTCCCCGCGTTTCGACCGTGAACCTATCAAGTTTGCAGCCCATCAACACGTTGAAGGCAAAAGCAACAGCGTTAACGCATTCAAGCGATTTCTCCATGAGGAAAACGTTTCAATGTCAGCGGTTTCGGATGCGGTCGGCGCTGACGCCAGCGGCGCAATTCTTGTGAGTCGTTTAGACCATTTTGGAGTTTACTTGGCTTTCAAAGAGAGCAAGCCTGGCGAGAAACTTGCCTACAATACCATCATGTAGTATTTCTGATAGGCTAATCTGTGGCTGTTGGAGTGTATCCCGCAGAGTGGACACTGCGCTCTTGAAAAGGAAGCATGCTTGACAAGTGCTGCAAGTCATCTGTAGCGGTTACGGTTGTTAAGTAAGAAAATGGGTGTACAAAGGAACACCTTCATTTACTCATGGGTTATATGTATGCGCACGCTACAAGTGCAACTGATTATCAAGATGATGCCTTACACTCGTTACTTAGGTATCTTTTCGGTCGAGCGTCGGACCTGACACATCTGAAGAAAGAAAACCTGTTCATGTGTGGAAATGTCGTCTCCATACGCTTTATTCAAATGAAGAATTCGCAGGAGAACGGTCTCTCGCTGTTCCCTGATGCATCAACCACAACATGTCCGCTCACCGCCCTCGCAGTTGCGCTGGCCGTGCAGATCACCCCAACCACATCGCTGCTACCTCAGCTCTCTGAGGCCACGGCAACTGACATCACGGAGCTGGGTCCACTGATTCCGCTAGGCACCGTACTATCTGGACCGACTGTGGACAGGGACCTGCTCGCCGACAAGCACGGCAAGATGACGGAAAAAACAAAAGGGCAGAAGGCTTTACCTGGTATACACGGCTATATCATTCGCACATTAGGAAAGATCGCTGAACCAGCGGGCGTGACCACTACCTTGACGTCGCATTCGTTCGTCGTGGAGGCGCGCAAGCTGCTTACGGAAGCCCCGACTTAACACTTCAGTAGATTGTCGACCGGAGCGGTTGGAACCACCCCAGTCAATACTTACGAAGAAATCTTAGCTTGCTCTTATTTGTAGTTACCCTGCAAGTGGACGAAACTGCCAATGATTTCCGTGATAACATTCTCAACGTCGGCACGGAAATCAAGATCCGAATACAAACCTTCTTTGCTCCGCGGAAAATCGGCGCGCGCTCGTGTGGAGCGGTACAAAAAGCATTCTGTGAGCTACATCGCGCTGGGGCGCTAGACATCCACACCCGCGATTTCCATTTGCGAGTTCGAGCAGGGCTTGTAGATGATCCAAAACCCTGCGGGTGAGCCGAGCGACTCTCGTCCCCGTATCAGCTGCTTCTTGGACAGGTCCGCCATAACGCGAACTTGCAACGCCAGTCATAAATACAACGCTTCGTATAACCTGTAAATAATTAAACAATTTATGCACCAACAGTAGTGTGAAATCAAACCATGCGTTTCTCCAATTATATATTTTCTTCTTGCAACACTTCCGACGCCGGCCATTAAAAAAGTCTTCATATATCCTGTAAAAAATATAAAAAAACAATTCATGCGCCAACAGTGGTGTGAGAACAAACCATGCATTTCTCCAATTACACTTTTCTTCTTTTTATTACTCTTGAAAACGTCTTCCACCGGCCAAAATGCCTATCCAACGAGCGAAAGATAACGAATTGTGCTCCAAGAAATTTTTCAAGGGATTGGTCATCACCGCTATCCGTGAGATCAGCAAAGGGAGTAAGAAAGACCGCATCAATGACGACGCCATTCGCCACCTTTGACTGAGCATGATACTCAATGTGGAGGGTTACCTGAACCACTCACTGGGCTTCTTTTCGCAGTGACGGCCGAGATGAAGTCTGAACGATCCACGACCGTCATTCGAAAGGCCGACATAGTTGATTGGCTCGTCCCGAGAAAAAACCAGTGAAGACGGTGGTTTATTTGTGGACGGAACGCTCGAAGAGTGCCCACTCTACGGTGCCCGTCGCATTCTCGACCGCAAGCTCATTGACGGGGTAATTTACTACTTGGTTGACTGGAATCCAACATGGGAAAGCGAAAGGACATTTTTTATTGTCAAATATGAAAAAGCGCGTCGTGCACTTGTGCGCAGGACCTACATTGAATGCGAAACTAAAGAAGTAGGGACGTAAGTAACATAATAAAAATCAGCACGTTTCAATCAATGTATTACACACACAATAACACGCGAACTAGCTTTCTTTGAATTCACACCAAGGCTAACAGCTTGAAGGCACGCCAAGGCTTACTGCACCATCGATCGCTTGTCGCTTTGTTAGTTATACCATTTCGACCCGTCAGTTTTAAACCAATCAAAACGAAAGATAATAATGATCATTAGCTTGAGTGTCATACAGATGTAGTGATATCATTGGGTGAAGCCACATATCCAAGAATCCAATCAAAACCCTTCATTACACCTATAACGTATATCTTATTGCCGATGGGTACAGGACACAAAAACTGCTTCAATTATCAGCGCGTCGCCTAAAAGCGGGCCAGGACCAATTCGAGATTTTGATGCTCCGATCTCGAATTTCTAGAATTCTAATTTGCTGAAGGCTCAATTCTCAGGCACTCTAATCCATAGTTAATATTCGAGGGAATTGAACCATTGTTGAAATACTGTTGAAAGCGGAGCGTCATTTTCCTCTTGAGTACCCTCGTAATATCCTTGTTATCACTACTAGTACTAATACGTCTTCTTGCAAACTCAGCAGCGAGGAAGAAGGTGTGCTTCGCCGCCTGTTCTCTCTACCTCTCCGTCATCCATTTGCTACTACAAGATTAGTTACTCATCCTAATAAAGAGCTGACGACCAACAAGAAGAAACGAACAAGCAACGAACGATGCAGGCAGCAGCGGCATCTTCTTCCTCCTTCTTCTTCAACACGTCATCTTCATCATCGAAGAAGAAGAAGGCTACGCCATTCCAGGAGAAGAGCGAGCATGAGTTGATCTACGGTCTCAAGATATATCAGTGCGATCCTGAGACGAAAGCTGTCGTCGCCGTGGTTTGCCAGTTTTGTCAGACCTTTGGAAGAGAAGAAGTGGACCCACACAACAACATGCGAGCAGGAAGAAGATGAAAGCGTGCTGCAGCGGAAGAGGAGGAGGAGGAGAAAAGCTATTACAACCGTGAAGTACTTCAACAGCCCATTTTTGCTGAATAACTACAAGAGACATCTCAAAATCCAGCATCCCCGTCGATGGGCTGCGTATTCGTCCCTCTCAAGGGAAGAGAAGAAATACTATTTTGAACAAAATACGGCACCTTTCAAGGAGACTCTACCGTCTCATGTTGTGCCGCTGGAGATACCCCTTATGTCTTTGCTTATAAAGAAGGAAATCGGTGAGATGCTACTTGACGAGGAAGATGACGAGGATTCCGAGGATGAGTAAGGAAATGGCAATGAGGACGGCGGTAGTGGTAGCGACACTCTGGACCGGATGATAACGGTGGTGCCAACTGGAATAACAAGAATCAACGGCACGGAGGAAAACTTCACAAGAATTACTAGAAGCCGCGATGGACTAGTTCCAGCTGGTGGTGGTGGGGTGAAAAAGGTGTCCACTTTGTTTTTCACGGAGAGTTGGAGAGTCTGCGACCTGAATGTGAGGTTCCCTTGTCTGGGTGAGTTTGCTGAAGGACTGGTCAGTATATTCCCTGGCACTTCAACTGTAGAGTCCGACTTCTCAATCATCAAGTGGGAGAAAGATGATAACCGCACTTCGCTAATGGATTTTTCTCTGGATGGTATCCTTCAAGCAAAGCAGAGAGACGCTTTAGACAAACTAGGCCCCCTGCTGATGCAGAAGGACCAGCAGCAGTAGTACTTGTTGAAGATAACATCATCAGATCATCATCATCTTGTCTACAATTCTTATTCATGTCTTCCGGTCGTTACTTACCCAGTAACAATACTAGGAGATCGAATTGAACGAATCCTGAAGTCACGGGGGCTCAAAATGAAGTGAGATTCGTAGAACTCGAGAATTCTTGAATTGGTCCCGGCCTGCCTATAATATATTTTTGCTTATTTTTGTATATCGGGTCTGAATTTTGGTTGGGTTGTTTGGATCTGACCCAAACACGCCACTGCGCCTCCCTCGGGGATGATTTGGTAGCACTCGGTAAGAAAGGTTGCTATTTCTTTTTCGCAATGCTGCGATGACCCTTACGTAGATTTTACTGAATAACCACGTTATTTTTAATGTATATTTCTTAATCTGTCATGTTTTCATCTAACTGACGCATCTTCTGCCATTCTAGGTGCTTCACTAAAGAATAATTGATGGCGGTTTGCACATTGTTCTACCCTTCAGGCTATGACGTGGGAAATTTGCTCGCTGCTGTAACGAACCTCTACCGTTTTGGTCACATTTCTGCCAACTTGCTGTAAACGCTTAAAGGTGCGCCGACACTGCGGTTCCGGCAGCTCCAGTAGGATATTTTATGGGACAAAGTATGACAAACGACGACGCACGACAATTCATGGCCCAGCTCGTGGCAGCTGCGCCGGATTTACTGCTGCCGCTATCCCTGGCGCCACCAAACGTGCGGCGCTATAAGCGAATACGGTTAACGTATGTGGTAAGCACGTGGATGTGTCATCCGTCATTCAGCAGAAGATCGGCACGCTCAGCATCGAATTTTGTGTGACCGAGAGAAAACGTGCTTTGAGGTATATTGTCAACTTCTCGTCATTTGCTCAGTTGTGTGATGGTGGATCGCTGACAGGAACATCACCAGAAGGAGCAGTGTGACTAGTATCCTGTATGTTGCAGACAATCAATAGCGGTGTTCGTGGTGTTTCTTCAGAGAAGTAGGAAAATACATCGTGAAACAGTAGACTGGCGTTGCACTGTGCCGATGACAAGATGCTTCCGTGGTGAAGGCGTTGCACATGAGGACGAGTGGGACAGAAGAATTTTCAGAGCGTGGTAATGCTGGCATGGGCTGGATTCCTCGCATGTACTGATGATAGGATTAACAGTAGCAACAATGTCACGTTTGCCGAAGCAGAAGCGACCACGCGCGTGGTCATAAAAGCAATTGAAGAGCGTGGTCACAAAAGCAATTGAGGAGCGTGTCTTTACTACATCAATCGACGTGCAGATGAAATACTTGCCCAACAAGAAGCGAGAGTTGCAGCTGTACAAGATTTACCAAGCGAGTGTCTTTGGTGATAATTGTGGTAAAGCGATCAGAAAATGTTGAAAATGAAGTGGACCACACATGGCCGTTGATTGGTGACGATGGAACACCCATCAACATGAGACAGTTGATGGGTGGGAAAGGCCGATCGCATATACGACGAAAAGGTGGCGGACAACGGGTATTCGCGATGTGAAGAGATCAGCCAAGTACTGTTACTACGCCCAGTCCCAGACATTGATGGAACGGTGGAGATCACGATCTCGATCGTGATCACGTTTACTAAGTGGAGTTCCCGTGGATGTATAACGAGTTGGAATTGCAGCGACTGGTGACATGACGCATCGGAGGCAGTCACCTAACAGATCTATGAACAGTGCAGCTGGTGAAGTTGATTATGACACGAAGTTTCGGCCCGATCGGCCTAGCCAACTAATTGTCCCCAGAGATACGCAGATCAGACATGAAATGGAATGAAGCACGTGGAATGGAAGTTGTGTGAATAATGCCAAGTCCGGACAAATGATGATCACCGATGGATTCGTCCAGGAAAGATGCGGAAAGTCCCGATCAGGCTCGATCGGTTGAATCAGTGTGATCTTGTTACCCCGACAAGGGGTAAAGGTCGATGATATGGACGAGGGAACGCGCGAAGTCAGTGTGATGGTAGCCAAGAGATTTTGCGAAGTGATCGAGGGCTGATCGCCCTGATCACTACCTGACCACTCGGCTGATCGCGGTGCTGATCGCGATCGGGGCTGATCAGCCCCAAATCTGCGTCCAGACGCAAAGGCAGGTGAAGTTCTCGGTTAAACCGGGCTGGATATGAAGTTAACAAGTGTCCGAAGTGCAGATCTCAAGCGTTTATCAAGTTGTTTATCGAAGATCGGGATGGTTGAAGATCGTTATAGAAGTCCAGCCGTGATCAGGGCAGAAGTGGTACAGATCAGCTTGAAGGTGCAGCCAGGATGGGTAAGGTGGCACTGTACAACCGTGCAACGAAGTGAATAGGGTCGAAGTACAGATCAGGCACGTGAGTTGGTGTATGGTACACAGGTATAGGATAATTGCATATATAATAACAGGTTTTGATTTTCCCCCTAAGCAAAGAGTCGCTCCGCCACGTGTTGCGGTCATTGGGAGCACAGGGTTGACTAGTCCCCTCTTGCTCAACTAATTCCCGGTTAAGACGCGCTTAGACGCATTTTGGCTTACCGGAAGACCCCCGACGGGTTTGTTTAGGTGATCAAGCCTCACCGCCCACGCGCACGTGTTTAGAACACGTTATTGATATTGGAAAAGGTTTTGTGGAGATAACGTTTGTGGATTACTGTGGAAGATCGTGGTTTGATCGCGTTTTCTTGGTTTCTTATTATCTCTCTCTCATTGGCTGGCCTGATCGGACGAACTTTCCCGATCAGTGCCTAGATACTGATTAAGTATCGACCCCAACCCGTTCTCCGGTGAAGATTTCCACCCGAGGACACCCCCCGTCTCGAGAAGGTCATCCCCTCCGACCTGATCAAGATCATCGTTTTTCGTCACCGAGTCCACCTAAGTGAGTGTAACCACCCCCGATCAACGGGTACACAAGGTGAGATGAAGTTGAACATAGATCCTGACGCGCATGACGACCGGTCAGATGACCGGGAGGATCAGATCAGTCACCATAATGGTGATTCATCTGATTCTGATGCTGATCAGGATCAACGGAGTACCCCTCCGATAGTTGGTCGTCCGGGCCAGTGGGTATCCGGATTCCGCCCAAGACTTCGGTCATGGATTTGGAAATCGGCTCCACCACATAATAACATGAAAATTTTTAAAGGGATACCAGATGAGGCGTTCTTTCCAATGCAATGACTGATGTTGTCAACTTGTGTCGAAACATGATCAAGTTGTTGTTCATTTTTGGCGCGTCCTGTATTACGTGTGATTAATGTTGCACGCTTACGCAGCTGATCCTAATCTTAGGCAAGCAAGACAAGCTGATGCGTTCGATTCGACGGTGTTTGTTCAACCCATTGAGGTTCGAAGCTTTGTGCATTATCTCTGCATTATAATGCCTTGGCAGCCGCACGAGTGGTGCTCGGGCAGCTATTCATCGGCTTTTATTTTTGATTCAAGACGGTCGTTGATGGTTATTGTTTCTGAGGAGGAAATCACGTATTTCTCTCTTCCACGGCTTTGCTGTTGACTTGTATGCACATGCCAGCGAAAAGAAAGCTGAACGGAGAGGACAAGTGTAGTGACTGGCGCTTCAATCAAGTTACTGACAGGGCGACCTTTTGCTCCGTCTGGATTTTTCGAGCTAAAAATTTGCAGGAGGATGAAGATCG
Source organism: Sclerospora graminicola (assembly GCA_001887855.2). NCBI lineage: Eukaryota > Oomycota > Peronosporomycetes > Peronosporales > Peronosporaceae > Sclerospora > Sclerospora graminicola. Next base: position 94,288 of record MIQA02019543.1, read on the forward strand.
AGACTTCTCTACCGACACAATCATCACCAAGGACGTTGCCTTTCGCTAACAAGACATGGAGACCGGAACAGTTGTACGTCAACTGCATTCTACCCAAAGTTTCAAAGACACAAAACACTACACTTTTTGACAGCTCTTCTAGAGTGTACCACATGAAAATATCATATGCCTCGAAAGTGCTTCGAATATACGAGCGTCGCCTTTTAGATATCGACGTCTATACGATATACTAAGAGACAGTTCGCAATTTGCTCCGTGGAGCGCAGGTAGCACCCTTTTCTTGGACGCGAACTCCAGAGGTCAGGAAAAGATAGCGAAGGATGATCTCGGGCGACGGGGTGGGGGCTACCCTCGTATGCTCGCCACAAGGAAAAGCTTATAAGGCGAGCCGACGAAGCGCACGAGCTGGTTAAGGCCGTCTGTGAGGGCGACCCAGCACACACGATGGTTAAGGCCATCGTTCTGAACGACGGTATCATGGATACGATGATGTTGAAGGCATATGGGACGCAGTGCCATGTGCATATGGACGACTTGGCAGAAGACCAAGGAATGGAAACTTCGGTAGTTCAATCAGGAACAACGGAAGCGGACAAAGCAAGCGAGCAAGTGAGTGAGCATGCAAGAAATCAAGAGAGTGTGAAGGTATACATGGGACAGGATAGGCGCAATTTACAAACCACTTTCTACGAGCAGCTAATCTAGATCTCACCATACCTAACTCTCTATGAGATGAGGTAGCTATAGTATCATTTAGTACTAGTAATTGACTAATAGACTGCTATTAAACTTAAAGTCAAGTTTCTTTAGAGTATGACAGAGCCTGTCACACAGAATTACTGGACAGCGCCATCAACGTGCAAAGCTCATTGTGGATTTTTTCTAGCTACTGCTCAAGTCAACTAATGCACTTCCACTCGCTGGATCGAGATAGCGCCGTCCGTTCGATTCCCCTCGGAAGTATAGGACCAGGATCAAAAGCTTGGTACCCTGTTTTTTATGCCCGAGTGGTTGGAACTTTTACGATATGGTAACAGTCTTTTTGTGTGAAAAGTTTCCATACTAGTACACTGATCCGATTCGTGTTCGTATTACGGAGAAAGTAGGTTTCTATAACGGCATAGCGTTTAAAGTGGTGTCGCTTTAGGCACTCTCTCTTTTACTGTTACAGTTGTACTGTATCCATTTCTATAAATGTAATACTACGAAGTACAACCCAGGATCAAAAACTTCAATTTCCTATATGCAGATTAAAGTATGGTAGTGTGTCGAGAAAAAGTACAGAATGCCTACTTGACAAGAAAATTTGGACTATTTTTACCCAAAAACGCACACAAAAGTGTAAGTTGTCAAGCCCAAGTGGGTCAAGGTTTGCTGCTTTATGTGTCACGTTTAGTATCTAGTTTGCTTAGTCGGCAGGCTAAAATTGTTGTATCATTAGATAAACGCCCCTATTCTTTCTAATATATGTTTTCATGTAGTTCACTAATCTTCACTCCATATTACTCACATCCTCCACCACAATGTACCGTCATCTTGAATCACTGCTACAAACTTGGCCGCATCTTTAACCAGATTTTAGCACAAAATTTGCTGGTCGATGCACCTATCTGACGCACGGGTAGCCTTCCGATGGATAAAGTGCTGCTGCATTGAACACGTCGTTTCTATCAGAATCCGGTAATGAGAACATAACTGACAACACAAGCATCAACACGAGCTTCAGCATGCATATCTGCGTGGGCATCTCTACTGAGTGCCGATCAAAAGATGAAAAACTACTGACAACACAAGCATCAACACGAGCTTCAGCCTGCATATCTGCGTGGGCATCTCTACTGAGTGCCGATCAAAAGATGAAAAACTACTGACAACACAAGCATCAACACGAGCTTCAGCCTGCATATCTGCGTGGGCATCTCTACTGAGTACCGATCAAAAGATGAAAAACCAAGCCGTCCTTCACGGTTCCATTATGGAACTTACTTGGTTGTTTTATCTTGAAATTTGTATGCTGCAAAGAGTACCTAATTTGCTTTTTGCCAGATCCCATACAATGGGTTTGCCAGAATACCTATTTTCCATTAAATTAGGTAGATACGTAGTTCTACCAACGTTTAAGAGGTCTGCGCTGGCTATATGCGTACTTGTTCCTGTGAGAACTCCACACGTCTCCAATTTCATGCAATTTTCTTCGCAGAAACCCCGCTAGAACGTCTTTGTCCCCACCCAAGCTAACACTTTCTTCACAGTGACTGCGGCAGACGCCACCACGCGCGAAACTCTATCTTTTTCTTGGCACAACTCACGCGCTTGGACGGTGAGGTCGATCGCTTGCTCTGACGCGCTAGAATGGGTAGCACAATCGTGAAAGGTCCACTAAGGAAGATATATCCTTTTCAGCCACCATCAATTCACGCGTACGCTGTGTTCGCGAAGATTTGGAGAAACGGGTCAATGCATTTTTGACTTTTCTTGCCTTGGAGGAATTGAACTAACTGGTCCAGATAGAAAACAGAGTGGGGAACTACCCTGATGTGGGTTAAAGTTAGAAAAACCGGGTACTTTCAGCGCGGAGCACAGTGGTGTTTAACAAGTGATCGTTCTATATTGTGGCTCAGAAATTATGGTCTGAAGCCAAGACCAGGACGGAGCAGTTACGGTGCAAACTCTCGTGCAAAATTTCGTTGAATTGATGTTTTTTTGCTCTTGAAGACCAGCCACGACGCTCCGAGGTACAGTATGCTTTAAGCGCGATGGGTTGAGTTTGCCATACCGTTTTCATTTCTCGAAACCATTTGTGGAGATGCTCGTCAAAGTTGACCACTTATCTAATAAAGAGCGAAAGTTGTGCTTGATTATCGATCTGAAGTTGAAATTCCACGTTACGTTGCTTTTGGGGACAGGGAGGAACTTGCTGCTCCTGGTACAGAAAGCGGCCAAGTGATTTGTGCCGGTAATACGAGGGTTGAGCTATGACACTGGATAAAACCCAGGGTCCTGGGGATATCTTTGGGTGTAGGTTACGCCTTGATACGCACAAATATGCGTATCAAGGCGTACCCCAATTTTCTGCAAAAATGGTCAGCTGCCTTTTGAAACGCTGTCAGCTCCATCCGACCCTTTCATTCAATAACGACTGTAATTTGTTTTCATGGGAGCGACCTCGACGACGTCGCACGAATTTTCAACTTGAGGTTTTATTCACTTAACGTGGACAACTTACTGAGTGCCTTTGAATGGTTAGGTAAAGTTTACGGCGTGATGAAAGCAACGATGGACCCGTGTCGGCCGGTGGATCTTGAAGCGAGACACTTAATTGTCAGGTGCCAGATGAGTTGAAGCTTTCGGCTGCCAAGTTCTTGTCGGATATCTCCGAGGATGTAGGTGACGATCTCGATCTGCAAGAATCGATCGTTAGTATTCCAGTATTCGAGTGCGCTGTGGCCCGAAAAGTGAGACCGCGAGCTCGCATTGTCGACAGAGTTTACAAGGGAGAAGCACGTTCAGGAGTGACAGTGGAGTTGATGGCGTGGCAGATGGAGGAGATGGCGAGTCGTTACAGGTGGGACACGATTGATGGGGATACGTTCGTTTGGCGGTTTCTATTGAATTTCCAATTCGTAAAGAACCATAACTAAAACTAGCAGCACGGGATACACGTTTTTGTCACTTGTTTTTTGCGAGGTAAAGGCGGGCAGGTAGCGGCGATTGGTGTGCTTTGATACGGGCGTGTACATTTGGGAGATTCGCACGCAAGCTCGAATATGGAAATTGCTCGCTAAGATGGTCAGTTAGACTGTAGTTCGGAAAAAGACAACCGTGGATGGTACTGGATTGGTCATCGTGCCTTGAAACGAATCAACGTGGCACGGACGGTGGTGAATTCAAAACGGTCGCTTGATTCGACTCGTGGAGAGGGGAGGGATGTACATCAGCAAGGAAGAGGAGAAAGAAGAGCTGGGCGATGTTGCTGGACGTGCAGAGGATGGAGCGATTTCGAACATTTGCACATTATTTATGTATACATGCGTATAGAGAGGTCATTAACACACATGTAAACTGAATAAAAAATTATTCATTCTATTCCGTTCTTATTCTTTCTCTCAGCGACTTTCGAGGGTCTTGATTGTCCGGAAAAGCGAAAGAAGTCAGCTTCTAGAGCAGTGGCGACTTTGCTGTTCATTAACATCGCATTACAGGTGGTGTATGCTGATTAATTAGCAGCGCCGGGAGACGGTCAGATGGCCTGCGCTGCTAACTTAAGCCAGCCCCTTGTGGGGTGGCCCCTTGGGTAGTGGCTCCTTGGGGGGTGGCCCCCTGTTGGGCGGCTGCCAAGCCGGAAAAACTAGGCTGGGCGGAAGCGATTCCGACGAGAATTGCAGCTGCGAGGAATACGATGGTCTTCATCTTGATGTGAGATTGACGGGAAATGTGAGAATGAAATGATGTTCAAACTGGAGCTTTTCAATGAATGTGATGCTACCGTGGGTTTATACGGGCGCAGTTGGGCACAAATCCAAATCAGCAATCACCACCTTTTTCCGAATCCACACATGTAATTTCTATTCATTTCGATCACGAAGACATGATCATCGAACTTCCTATCTTGATCTTAAGCAGTGACTACCGCTTGAAGAGACTAAGTTACTAAGTATTTATACGTGTCTTGTTCATCCGACTCACTTACTCTCACACCTTTTACCGGTCGTTCTTGTGTTTTTCGTACTTCAAGTAAATCCCAAGAAATACTCCCAGATGTCGACAATAATTCAGTACAAAAAAATGGGCTGTATACAGACCAAAACTTCCGACCGCAGCATTTTTCTATGACCATGATACAAACAGTACGGTTTTGCGTAGCGAATTGACGGCGACGTAAAAGTTGCTCTGGTATTCACATTTTATTAGGTTGCAACAGCGTATCGAATAGGGTACAGAAGGTCGAAAAATTAACATGTACCGGTACTTCGAAGTATTAAATACCCACAATCTTACACGTGCACAGTTTTTGCTTTAATCATAATATAGGGAGCTGCTAAGGAGCAGGCAGGTGTACATAAACGAGTTCGCACAGCGACAGTCTATGGCAACCAATATACTGTACTGTATACATGTAGAAGTAGAAAACAGGATAAAAGTTATGCATCTTTCGTCCTGTCGTCTTTAAAATGTGAAAACCATCGCATTATGCTCTCAAGCTTAAAGTTAGTTCAACGTACAATCCACGAGGAGCGTTGCTCATTAAGCGCCGCAGCTGATACTTGCCTTGCTCACTTGTGGGAAGAACTACTTGTGTTCCTTCACCACATACTCCTATGTTTTGTAGGAAGAACAAGTGTGCAAAATGTTCCTGATGCATGCCGCTTTATATCATTTCTTCAGTTGTGACACCACCATGAACGGTTTATTCCCTCCCGCTTGACATTCAAGGTCAGCCACATAGGTCTGTCTCATAATTATTGACTGGCACAATGTACCTACCCTAAAATGCATGTCATAGGCGACTGCCACTCATAGGCGGGGCCTACTATTAAGAGCTAAAACTTTATCTTTACTTATTTTAGGATGAATCCTAGCGATCCGAAATTAGGTTCGAGTCATCTTGATCCACACGATTGCGCGTCCTCTCATATCGAGACTCTCGGAGGTATTGTATGCTAGCCTATGGTCAGACAGTGATCTACATGTGGATTTACTTGGTACACACTTCGAACCCCACGTCACGCATAAAAAAGGTTAGTGTTTTACACATAAGTGGTGTTTTACACATAATTTTGGGTAGCCCACTGTTGACTTTTACGAGTGCTTGTCATAGGTCTTGGGAGATCCGGGACCCCTTCGTCTACTCTGGTCGCCTAAGCACTGGCTATCAATGGATTGGAAGGTACAAGAGGCGCGAACGATAAGTGGAGAAGATGTCAAGACAGGCACTCACTGCAAGCTACGGCAAAGGCAGGATGGTTTGTACTGGGATTGTGTGCAGTTAGTGTCTCCAGACCAGAAGCCAGGATTTTTGAAGGTGAAGGAGTGGCCGCATGGATTAGTATTTGACGCGCACCCGGCAATTCACGGAATCGCTTGGGAAACAAATGCAGAGGTGCGCCCTAGCTTCATCAAACATTGGCTGCGGCGGACTTTCAGAGGATTGTATTATAAGATCATTGCCAAGCCATTACACAGAATCGAAGCGAGATGGAACGATAAAAGGGCGCGGGATTCATGGAATGGTTTTGTTCAAGAGCAAACAACTCGAGATGTATGGAAGCATGATCACATGCTGTCGGACTATCAACGATGGAGTCTTTACAGAATGGCTACGATCCAGCTTAATTGTTATTATGATGGATATACATCACAAGGCGGGTGCGCAATGGACGATCATTGTTCGGCACCTGGGAAAGGAGTCACACAAATTGTGTGGGGGTGTACGCGTGCCCAGAAATTATGGGCACGCGTTCTAAGTTTATGGAACGGATGGTGGGTCAATGCGACGGACTTGGATTCATACAAATGGTTCTTTGTGACGAGGCAGGCACCACCGGTTTCACGGACAATAATGCAGAGGCTAACGATAAGATGTGGACGTCAAGCTCAAGCGTGCAGCAAGGAAATGGCCAGATTGTGGTGGGCGATGTATTCGATCGGAGCGACTTGGCTCTGGCAACTACGCAATGAATTTTTTTTTCAAGGACTACAAAGGACAGAGCACGAGCATATAGGTTATCTATGGAAGAAAACCTTGGAGCAAGTGCAAGCGGTCATAGCGTTTGAAAAGAAATATGCTAGTTCGAGGTACGTGGAATACGATTGCAGATATGTCTCGAAAGCATCCAAGGTGAGATGCAAGATCGACCGAATGATCGCCAAAAATTTTTACTCTCGTTTCATCGAGATGAGTATCGATCAGAGGACGGTTTACACAGAGAACTAAGGAATTTTATTGTAGCTAATAGTTAATAACTACTACGTTTTACAACAAACACACCTACGTAACCTCATCCAATTGCTCGTCGATGGCTCCGCGCGTCACTTTAGGCATTCCCTATTTAATAACCTTTCCAACACGGTGAACATCACAGGAATTATGAACATCTTTGTAAAAGTCAATTCCTCTCGATGTATTAATTGCTGCAATGTTTTGCACTAAGCTGTGGCAAAAAGCACGACCGCCATCTGACCGATATAAAAGTAAAGAAACTTGGATTGCTCGTGCGTGACGTAACACGCAACATTTCGCCCAACGCAACAATGCCACAATAGTCCGTGATATTTCTGCTCAAAATGCCGCTTGACTTTTGCCGAGATCTCTCCTTCATTTGTCTCTGTACCCATCGCAGTCTGAACGATATTAATCGCCTCATCCTGCAGTTCCTGCTCCATCGTTGACATTTTCACCACAGGTTTAACTTGAACCCCCATTACTTTTCGACGATATCACCCAACGCCTATTATAAAATCCGACCCTTTACGAAGTGTCGCCAACTCTCAACGTGATCGACTGCAACCCACTTTAATTTGCAATTGCTGAGCCACGAGCCATGAAAATCTTCAGTTCTATCACCCATAAGTCCGCGTCGACCGGCTTGACTTCAGTGGAGGCATCACATAAAAAAGAGGATGAAGCAGACGTATATATATCCGCTGGCGAATGTGATGGAGCTTTGCAATGCTTAACGAAAGCCATCTTTTTGCGACCAGAGTATGCACAGTTGTATGCCAAGCAAGCACAAATGTACTGGAAGCTGGGTGATGTCAAATCGTCGATTGGAATTTGTCGGAAGCTGTTATCGGTGGAACCGAATCCACCGCAGCGAATCAAAGATGAGTTAGCATCACTATTTGACACGCACGCTTACTCACTGTTGTTATCTGGCGAACAACCCAGCATTGTGCTGGATTATCTCAATGAGGCTATTCAGCTAAATGCATTCAACGAAGTGTATTGGCTGCACCGGGCGATCGCACAAATTGAAGCTTGTTGCTATGAGACAGCCGTGCAAGACGTGACTCGCTGCATTTGCCTTAACATTCGGGACGTAGAATATTTTGTACTTCGTGCCGAATTGTACTGGAGACTGCAGATGCAGGAGAAAGCTGCCGCTGACATTCACACGGCTGCTCTCTTGCAGCCTGATAACCCTGCTGTGCTTGAGCACGAACAGAGGTTAGTGGAAGAGTCCCAGATCATATATGAAGAGGCTCGAGCACAGTTGATGGCTCGTCAGTATGTGGATGCCGTAGAAAACCTTTCACGAGCTACAAGGCTTACGCCGGAAGATGCGAAGCTCTTCATGCTACGTGCGTCAGCCTATCGTGGACTAAGCGAGTATCACACGGCGCTCCGAGATACTGAGAAAGCTCTTAGCTGTCATCGTCGCAAACATGGTACATGTATTCTTCAGACGACCCAGCCTTCCTTGCTGCATCTATCTACCCATGACAAGAATCAGCAGCTTGCAGCACACAGGCAATCTAACTCTGATTTGGGTACGTCACTCAGTGATATCATTAAACAACGTAGCTTCATCCTTAATGACATTCGAGCTTGCTTTTTGCAACAAAAGTCATATCAACTTGCTGTAAATGCCACGAACCTCGCCATTTGGGGGCAGTTGAAGTTCTCAGAGCTGTTTCGCAATCAAAAATTGATATGTCCTCAATATTTTCTTTCTCGTGGCGATGCGAATCGTGGACTCGGGAATCCCCAAGCGGTGCGTGCGCCCGTTATCTCCTTACCATTGCAATTATTCATTATTAGCATTAAACCATTAGGCTCTAGCCGACTACAACGATGCTTTGGAGCTGCTACCTGGAGACCTAAATGTTCGATCACGGATTGCCCTTGTGCACTACCAATTTGGTGTGACATTGTTTAACCAAGGTTTTTATGATAAAGCGGAGTTGGAGTTTGGCAATGCAATTGGTCAAGACCCGAACGTTCCGTCTTATTACATAAGACGAGGAGATACTAGGAGGTTTCTAGAAAAACATCAAGCTGCATGTTCAGATTATCAGCAAGCTCTGCGACTGAAATCGAGTGATAGAGAAACTCAAGTAGGTTTAATTCTCCATGTTTTAGGTATTGGCTGACCCTGACATTAACATGACATTCGTCACGCAGATAAAACTTATCCAATATAACATGACGTATTTGCCAACGGCAAGCAAACAACACGCCTCAAGAATTGCGACGACAGCACAAGCACGCTCGTCACAACAGCACCGCTCAAAACCCAATGTGGAGGAGGCACGGACGTTGTTCAAGAGGACAAACAACCGAATTCAGTATCTTTTCCATAATCGACCTGAAGTGCCTTCATTCACAATAAATTCACATGTAGGACAACGATCACAGCCAAATACCCGATCTTAAATGTCCTTATAGATTAGTTGATACTGCGGGATGCAAGACTTCTCAATCGGACTAGTTACAATGGATTTTCCGCGTTTTGCACCACGATAAATAACCTGCTTGGTTGGACATGCAGATCACAAAACACGTAAATGCAAAACAAAGTTTGTATCCATAGTTTGACGCACCGCCACGAGGTCGATACAGTTTTGTTTAGTTCGAAAAGCTCCGATGAACTTCGTGTGATCGGGTGTGCTGCCCACAAAGTTGCGTTATATGAATAACAAAGCGATTTCAAAAGTAACTCCTAGCAATGCCACATTCTTTTGAAGAAGTACCTATAGTCGACTTTCATATGCTGTCCATTCACAAAGAAAACTGTGGCAGGGATAAGAGTAATGTCGAAATAGTGGCAGTAAACTGGTACTTGATCTACTTCTACCAAACATATTCGCGCCATTTTCGACAACTCATGCTCGCATTTGGCCAGCTACAACAGACAAAAGCCATTGGAACGTCATAAGGCTATAAAAACTAGATCAATCCCGTGACATACGATATCGTCTTGCAGCATACAAGATATTTCAGTCGAACGTCCGAAGCGCAAGACTAGCACGCGATCTCGTGTTCCACGGATAGCGTCGTCTACGGCAGACTTGCTCTCGAGCTGCTCCAGAAAGAGCGAGGTCATCTCTTTTGTCGTTTTGTCCGAAATCTATTGCCCATTTTCTTATTAATCATCAGCATGTGCAGGCATTTACCGGTATTGTTCCGGGTTAGCCTAGAGCGCACCCACCCAAAACCTGCACAGCATCCAAACCTCGGCACCTACTAGGGATGAGGGTTAGTTATAGTGATGGTAAAATGTTAATAAATGATTTGTGAATACTATCACACAATATCACAATAGCAAATGACCTGGGCAGATTTTGTGTTGCTGCGCCCCGTGTAGTATACGGTACAGGTTTTCGCGAGAAAAGGTATATACCGGTAATACTAATCATCTTTTGAGTCGTAATTTGAAATTTCCCCAAAAACTTGTGTCTTGGGCATCAGAAATTGCTACATTATCGCCAAGCCAACCAATATGCCAAAGTTTTATTACTTACTGATCGTGGCAGTCGCTACATTGATAGTTACTTTTTCAGCTGATGCCTCTCCGAATGAAGAAAGTGACACGATTTCTGTAAGCCTTGCTACTGATACCAGTGCATCTACAATGCCCAAGTTTGTTGCAACGAATGAGTGGCAGGAATTGCTGCCTGGACAAGGCGTGCCGCCGGTCTGTCTTTATGTTCAATTTGTTGAATGATCGCCATATTAATAGCTGTCTGGTATGAATTATAATCTATAGGGACTCCATGTGCGCTTAAATCTGGAGACGGGGAAACGCGAGGCAAAACTGGTGGATTCAGAAGAGGAAGATACGGAGAAATCCGAGCGGTTGGTCAATGTTGACTCCAGTGTAACGGAAACGGCCATAACACTGTCTACTGATATTTCCGGAGATGTTGTCCCTGAAGAGGACGAGGACACACTTAATGTCATAAACGAAGAAGATTTTATGGACAATATCGCAAGTGAGTTAGTTATCGAAGAAAAAGCCGAAGTTAAAGCAGCAGAGCCAAATTGGAACCACGAAAAAATATATGACGTGTTGCAGGCATTGCCTGAACCGCCTAAAGTTAAAGGCATGGATATCCATGACGCGCATGAGAAGCTATCTCCTGCAGAGTTCCGTCAGCAGATCATTATCCTTTGGAAGAAACGCCAAGCTGAGTTGAAGGAGGCTCTTGAATCGCTTCAAGATGATGCAAAATACCTGGGTAAAATATTGGAACAATTTAAAGAAGCCGAGCGCAATGGTAATGTGGAGGACCAACTTTCCTTGCTTAAAACGCTTGAATGGGAAGTTCAAGATCTGGACAAGACCCATGTGTTTAACTTCATTGGTGGTTTTAACATCATCGCAGAGTATTTAAACTCAACCAACTTGCCTGTCCGGTCGCACGCCGCATGGGTGGTTGGATCAGCGGCTAAGAATTACAAGGATGGTCAGGAGTGGGCAATTGATGCTGGTGTAGTACCAAAGCTTGTCGATTCTCTAACTATGAAAGTCTCGAATGACGTGGAATCAGCGGATGATATTCTGGAAGTCAAGAAAAAAGCTATCTACGCTTTGTCCTCGATTGTTCGATCAAATGAGCGCGGGCAACGACTCTTTTTGCTCCATAATGGACCGGAGATTCTCGAACGATTGTTTGACGATGAGCACCCTGCCAAGCTTCAGCTAAAGGTATGGTTCGAGCAGGTTGAACTTCTTGAATCTAGTTGATTTAGCTTTACAGAATCATTACCGACCCAGGTACTGATGTTCGTGTACGACCTGCTGGCGGAAGCAGCTGATCACAAGTCGCGAGTCAATGAGCCGGAAGCGCGTTCCGCTTTGATGGAGCTGGAAGATGTATTCTTATCAACAAAATGGTGCGAGCTCTTTTCTTCAACCGTCGTCAGAAAGGTAAGTGAATTATCATCAGGTCTATGCTTATAACTGCGCTTGCTTACAATATCATGCTCGTAAGGCCCCCGAACTGGCTTATCATGAGGTGCTTGATCTCGTCGACGCCATGAGACTCCAGCTACCTGCGTGCCAAGATGTCCATCAGGCTTCGGGTGTCAAATCCGTGGTGGAGAAGTTAGCCCAAAACTATCTCGATGATTAGAAGGATCAAAATGCGGGTCCAAAGTACTGGCGGAGGGAATTAGTTACTTCAAATTGGATAATTCGCTGTGGCAATTGAAAGAGCCTAGCACCCTCTCGTCTGTCAGACTCGACACTTCAATCCCGATCGTGTTGGTAGGCATTCGAGACACACTTGTAACTTGACCTCTTGTACCCGGTCAACAGACTCTTACATGTCGAGTACTAGTACTTGCCCGATAACTCATGTGCTCAAAACTGTTTTTATGAAAAGTTTCTTGCGCTGATGCGCAAAACTACGATGAATTCATATGCATACAAATTTCAAGATAGGAAATCTTTGTATTAAGGGTTTTATCAGTTTTTTTTATAGTCGTTTATCTATCGCTACACTGCGGCTCATAATTCGTGAAACAAAAGTAAAATTGAGATTTCTCGACCGCTACTAGGCCGATTTAGCTTTTGTTTAGATATGTTGTAGAGAAAGTAGAGAGAAAGACGAGGTATGTGTAATTAATCGCGATTTCGAGACCGTTCGACGCGCTTACATACAAGGGCCTGTTTGGGCTCCGGCTCATAAATGATGAAACAAAAACCATACAATTTTTAAGTCAAATAATGAATGTATTATTTTTTAGAGTGATGGTCACTATTTATTGACTGAATTTTAGTATTCAATTCGCCGTGGTCTCTTGACCCCCGAAGAACGCGGGCGCATTCGCGGCCCTATGTGAGCCCGGTATGTCTAGTTCGCTGTGAGTCTGAAAAGAGTCGCAGACAGACGTGTTCTTTGCATTTTTGTCTTCTTGGAGAACTTGAAAGAACGAGTATTGAAACACATTTTTATTCGTCTAATTATTCTGGCTTGCTTCTAATTTTTCTTTACGCTCGCGCACAGTGACCTGCTTTATGCCCTGTCTTCTTGAAACAATTCTCATAATTCGTTTCTTAGGTAGTCGGCTTTACATCTACCGGCACATTGTGCTTTACATAGGCCGGCCTCAGTAAGGCCAGCCTCACATAGGGCCGCGAATGCGCCCGCGTTCTTCGGGGGTCAAGAGACCACGGCGAATTGAATACTAAAATTCAGTCAATAAATAGTGACCATCACTCTAAACAATAATACATTCATTATTTGACTTACAAATTGTATGGTTTTTGTTTCATCATTTATGAGCCGGAGCCCAAACAGGCCCTTGTATGTAAGCGCGTCGAACGGTCTCGAAATCGCGATTAATTACACATACCTCGTCTTTCTCTCTACTTTCTCTACAACATATCTAAACAGTAGCTAAATCGGCCTGGTAGCAGCCGAGAAATCTCAATTTTACTTTTGTTTCACGAATTATGAGCCGCAGTAGATAACAAACACAGTTAACGTATCTTTGGCACATACAACGTGTTTTTTATGGGAATTGTATACAAACCAACCGTATATTTACGATTATGTACTGTTATCGACGAAATCAGTATTTGCGCGGTCTCCACAGCAATTCCCGCCAAAAGTTGGAAAGGGCGGGTCATTTGCAGACTCTGACGACAACAGTTCACAATCATTAGCAACTGAGCAACTACTCTAGCCATAATGATTCACTTAATTCGAATACAACAGTGCGGAAGGTCGAGGAAATTATTATCATTCTATTAAGTGCTGCGGATGCTATCCACACTTGCTCGAGGCTAAACACAAGTGTCTGGTAGGGTTATTGCATCGAGTGTGTCCTATCTGTCTTGATGTGAGTAATTACTGAGAACGAATTACCTAATACTGGTCTGATTCTTTTTATAAATGCTATAGGTGACGTTTGACTCGCTGAGAGTGTGAATGTGCTGCCATGTGACCATGTGATGCATGCAAATTGCTTTAACCAGTACATTAGACATCGATGCGAACGCAGGCATGGACGGAGAGACATTAAGCTTTTCTTGAGCACGTTCCGCTTACATATTAATCGCTTTGTCTTCAGCTCATGTATACATCGACATTAAGACCATTATCTAAAAAAGTTAAGTCAAAAGGAAAAAAATAAATACAAAATAAGTAGATAGATAATAATCCGATATCGTCTTCGATAAACACATGCGAGTGACTATCGCAAAAGTCTTTGAGTAGAGTCACGTAGTCCCATTTTTGAGGTTTATTGGAGATAGTTAAATGAGCCTGGAGATTCGAATTCAATACGCTGCTGCTGTTATCGTTGCAGTTCTAGCAGAAAAAATGGCTTGGAATTCAGGACAACTAAAAAAAGCTAGCATGGCAGACCAGATGTTTCGCATTCAGTCATTTCAGCCATACAATTTGGATAGGCACATGTTACCAACAGTCACTCACAATATGCGGGCTTATGCTATCACCACACATTTGGCCAGTCTTCTACCGGATTTGTAAGTCTTCCGTTACGCTACGAATCAAAGTGTCCTGTGCTTGCTTAACTGTTTTTGTTATCTAGTGTAATGGGCTAATGCATCAAAAATATTAAGGGACTGTTCGGCAACACACAATATCACAATAGCAAATGTGTAACTTCTGTCATAGCACTACACGTTGCTTGTTCAAGTACTACAACTTCGACGCATCAGCGGCAGCGCCGAGCTAGAGATACCACTTATAGCTAAGAGCAGCGAGTAGCAAACTATGAGTCAAATACAAAAAGTCCCTGAATAAATTAATAGGTTTCATTTTAATGTACTGCTTCTTCGTCATTTTTTAGCGAAGGTCTTCTCCAGTCATAATTAGGCAGATAACAAATTAAGAATGGCAAAAATTCGGCAAGAACAAATCCATTAACTTGGTTGGCCCTTCGGTTACGAGCCTCTAACCGAGGTGACTCCAACAGAGGTGAACTTTTCCCTTATTAATCATCAGCATGTGCAGGCATTTACCGGTATTGTTCCGGGTTAGCCTAGAGCGCACCCACCCAAAACCTGCACAGCATCCAAACCTCGGCACCTACTAGGGATGAGGGTTAGTTATAGTGATGGTAAAATGTTAATAAATGATTTGTGAATACTATCGCCTAACATGTAGCTGTCAATAATATGCTTTTGCTCTTGCCGTTCTTAATTTGTTCTTGCCGAAATAAGACTGGGAAAGGTGTACAATGTAGAGCGTCCATAACAACACCCTTATGTCCATGCACCTACGACACATATTTCCAAGGCTATAAAAGATTGGTCCATTCTTATGCACGCGTAAAAGTGACTGTGTAAAGGTTCCTAGTTTTATTTATTCGGCAAGAACAAATTAAACTGCCACAATTCCTCTGAAGAGTTTATATTTAACGTGCCCAATTTGCGATTTTCTTCACCTTTTCTTAACCCAATGTCGATATGCTATTTTGTCAAAAATCGCGGAGTGTTCGGCATGTCAAATTTGGGCCAGAAATGCTATTTTGAAAATCGCCGAATTCGGCGATTTTAAAACGCAATGCCGATGTTGGAGGGGCAACCCTTAACACCGCATAATTTGCGTGTTTTGTTGGTAAGAACACCACAAGCTGCTGCAAGTGTGACGTCGAGCGAGGCAAGGCGTCTTCAGTGACGACGCTTGCATGACGAGAATGAAGAAGGATAACTCTCGTTTTAAGTGATGACGCTTGCATGACTACAGTTGGGCGGGGCGTCCAGCACCCTCTTTGTCACTGTAGGTAAAAAGAGTGATGCAGCACAGCTCGTACTGAAGCAAGGAAGGACAACGTAACTGCGCGGAACATTATAATAAAGCAAAGAAGAAAGATTGCCTCTGGAATGGTGTTTACTACAGAGGTCGGTTGAATATGAGCGTGCACTGACATTTGAGGCGACTAACATTTGTAAATTATTCTATGTCGTAGCAAGCAGAAGCACTCATCTTGGAGCATCAGGTATTTTACCGAGGGCTAGCTGCCTCAATTACTAAACCGCAGATTGGTCAATTAGCTCAATCTATGATTAGTATATTAACTTTATATTTTTTAGCCAACTTCGCACTTCTTTCACCTCAAACTTTGAAGTAGCTTCCCTTGCCACCTCTCGTGGTATAAATGAAATCATGTGTAGCTTAAGTTACCGTATTGCGTGACCTGATCGTTGCTATTGGTCAGAGGTTATGGTGGTTACTACAGCTGTATCGTCGTTACATTACTGGTATTAGAACTGGCAAGTACAGTAGCTGGATGAAGTGTAAATCGCGAGCATCTCAGCCTATTGTGCTATTTGGTCACCAGCATGTTGCCCATCAACCGCTCATTGTCAACAGCAAAACCTTGTCCGTCGGAGTCAACTTTAAGCTTCGCGTGTCAGAGAGGCCATAAATAGAAACATAGGCAAAATTTCATCCATGTAGCGCATCAACAATTCAAACATTAAGCGCAAACCTGTTAGCCAGCGTCCTCGCACGCTTCAGTAGATCTCCATGCGTGAAAACCGCGCTCTCTTGGGGTTCTCACCTTCCACCTCTACAGGCATCAATCAATAATAAACAAATGGAAAATTACTCCAAATTTGGCAGTCACTTACTCGAGTATGTGACAGCAAGAGGTGTCTTATCAATTAGAATTTTGTCCACAGCTCGCATGGCATACGGACTATTCACCATCATTCCACTCAAGTTGATCATCCATTCCACGTGCTCCCAGCTCGTAGTAATGACACTATGCAAATGACGATTTTTTTTTGGACGAAACACCTCCATCCGTTCTCGAACTACGCCATTAACAAACAATAGACGTCATTACCGGTAAATGAATTCTTTGCTTCACTTCCGTCAAAAAACAGCATCACTATCGTGTCTCTTACAAGTAGCTAGTTTTGGGAGCAAACGCTGCACAATGTCCGTTTGATTCCGTCCATCCATCTTTGGTTCAAATACAAGACCACTGGCCTTACTGTCTTTCAGAATAAACGCCAGCTCCTCAGCTTGTGACACCTCTAAGCGTGAGGCCTGCACGGGCTGCTGCCAGTTGCGTCACAATGCTTTCAACATTATTTGGAAGCCATAAAGCCACAACATCCCCAGCTTGAAACTGCAGATCAAGAAATCATTTGGCCAATTCATCCACGTTAGCATCCAGTTCCTTAAACCTCCACCGCACATCTTGCTTCACACTTTGTAACGCCTCTTTGTGCGGCAAACGTTGCACAGATTCACTTAATGCGGCACCCACTGTACTCGCATGACGGACAAAGCTTCGATATGCTGCCGAATAGGTCTTCAATTTTTTGGCGATGTGGGTCCCTCCTATTCTTCTGCAAGATCTCTTTCATGCGACAAGCAAAATGGTACCGCAGCGAGATTATTCTACTGGGCGATGTAAATAGGTTCTAAGAAATCATACATAAAACTGTTATTTCTTATATCTTCCCTACTACGATAGACTATAAATATCGCATTTGACTCGACATTGGGACACATCGGCTTTGCCGAACAAGCGAAACCCGATTTCGAGCGAAATAGCAGATCCTTTTGAGACCCGATTTTGAGGCAAACAGAATTTGAAAATAGCATTTTTGCCGAACACAGCCTAACTCTTTCTGTTCGCGTCTCGCAAAAGTACGAAATGCCAATTTGGGGCCGCTTTTTATATGATTTTTTGTATCACCTTTACCACACCTACCCCTTTTAATATTAGTAAAAACAAATCTACCAATCGATACGCTGTCATTTTGTTTATTTCTACCAATTGATACGCTGACATTTTTTTTGTCAACGCTTATTGGGCAAAACCAGGAGCGGCCCCAAATTGGCAGGAGGCCCCAAATTGGCAGTTTACCTTACAACAAAGATCCCACCTACCCAGCACAGGTAGGAAGAGGATCTGGACTTGCACGACAAACTTCTGCAACTGCAAGTTTAAGAACTATGGCCCCTCCAGGAGGTAAACCTGGTGAGGAACGTAAACCGCCTGATAAGCCTACTGGGGGGGAAGTAGAGATTTTCCCATCAGCTAAGCAAGAAGGGCTTGAAGGGACATCGACGAGATAGTCACGGAATCTCCTGAAGACGAGGACATTCAGGAGGAGAGCACGTGTGCGATTAATGATAAGGTTAATGCGAAAGACACGGAAGTGATAGACCTTACGGAGAATACGCCTGGCGAGGCTACTCCGGAAGCGACTGATATGGAGGGAGTCGTCGAGCCGACTGACAGCACGCAGGTAGAAGGGGTTGTCGATAGAACGACAATTCCTGTCAAAAAGAATACTCCAGAAGAACTGGCTCTTGTACTGTATCAAACACTGAAGGATGCAGAACAAACCAGACCACGGTTACAAACGTGGCTGAATCTAACTCATTAACTTTTCCGGAACATTTTATCTCATTAAATGCACTCAACGAGTAGGAAAGCAAGATGGAGTGAAGAAGGTAGAGTTCTCCAACTCTGAATTGGAACGTCTCATCGACTTATTTGAATTACTGGTAGTAAAGCATAA
Source organism: Sclerospora graminicola (assembly GCA_001887855.2). NCBI lineage: Eukaryota > Oomycota > Peronosporomycetes > Peronosporales > Peronosporaceae > Sclerospora > Sclerospora graminicola. The sequence continues at coordinate 112,755 of MIQA02019543.1, forward strand.
TTTAAGGTGGGAGGTATGGTGTCAAAAGGCGCTCGACGCGTGGAACCTGGCGCACAAACTTAACAAACCTCTGGTCACTATCCTGGCACGTAAGATAGGAAGCTGCCAGATGGAAGTAGTTGTAAAGGGGCAAAGTGTATTACAAGGGTGGCTTCATAAAGTCACCGGAACAAAAGAGGAAACGGTAAAGGTAACAACTCGGACCAAAGCTTACCTTTTCAACCCAGAAGTGTATTCTCAAGAAACAATAGCAACTCTAACACAAGTATGTGAGAAGGAGTGGCATGGTAATGAAAAACAGCAATTCAGAGATGGTAGCCCTGAGGAGTGGCAAATGGTGAAAGGATTGGCGGAGGGACGATTCTATCAAGTGCATTACCATAATTTTTACGCCAGATCATGACGTCAAAAGACAGGCTAAGGTTAATATTGACGATAAGGGTAAGAGTGGAAGGATGACTAATTATGGATCTCAAAGGGGAAGCAGCAATCAAGAAGGCTTTTTAAAGCACGAAGAGCCTTCAAGGAAGCATATCGACCGCTGCCACACCACGTGGTATGGCTAACGACAGACAGTGAGACATGCTGGTGAAGGTTAAATCGATAAGCTATAATCAATCGGACCACATCCTACATTTACATTCCTGACATGGGAAAGCAAAACGTTATAAGACGGTTAGTGTACCTTATCAAAAACAAATTCACGGACTACGAAACTTACGTACGAAGGAAAATTCTGATGAACCGGTGTGGTCCAGGAAAATAAGAGGGGCGAGCTTCGGAATGGGATTTCAGCCGGATTATGTGATCATATTGCGCAACGTGACGCGCAACATCGACATTATTAAATTTCACGGGTTTCTACAGTCGATAATCACCGTAGACTTCCGCTTTGAGGAACTCGACTCGGGAGGTCCACTATCGTCGACGTCGTTGGACTGGGAGATTGTAATTGAAGCAAGCGGATGTCCAAGGAAACTGAGCGAAATTTGGCGATTGATATGGTGTGGGCATATTCTAACTCTGGAACATCCGGGCACCAGAGGTAAACTTCACTGTTTGCGGTGTGGAGAGGCTGGACATCAAGTCAGCGGATGCCCAGTCACACAAAAGAAATTTTACGCGGAAAATAGTATTACGGTCACGGTGGAAGTGGCGGAGTTGATTGATACTCTGGATCCGATTTTTGACAGCATGGAAACGCTCATTAAAGAAGTCAGGGAAAACTGCTTACAGCAGGATCAATCCATTCGGGAACACCGACAACAGGAACAAGCCAAAGCAAACGGAATCAAAGGCAAAGAAACTGCAGCGGACACGGCGGTAGCGACTGCGGAGGCTATGCAGACTCCGACCAACGCATCAGTGCAGACCGGGTCGAATGGCACCACCAAGGGCGACGCCGGGTAAGGTTGCTAATCCGGGGGATGACTGGATGACAGTATCGAAAAAGAAGAATGAGGCAACAATAGGAAACAGTGGTCAGGTTCAAACTGAGACAGGGCACAGCTTGCATAGCCACCCGTTGGCTAAGCCGGAAATTGCGTCATTATTTACTAACGTTAAACGGTCTTTACGCAGCTCAGATAAAAAACCGGAAAACCAAAAATCAGTGGAGGTGAAAGCTAAACCGGAACCGCACCCTGAGGTTCCGAACAAGAGCAATCCAGTATTCAGTTAGTAAACCTCCGTTAAAGAAAGGGGTACAAGGTAGACAAAAGGCGAATACCGACTTAGTAGTGGTAGGAGCTCAAGTTAAAGCGGAAATAGGATATTTAAATAGGATATTAACGCAGGTACTCATTCATCAGAAAGGACCTCTTTAGCCGTTTAACTGGGAAGCAGCTACAGACATCCTGGAGCAGGACTACTCGTTGAATGATGCTTTACTCGCCATGGGGCTCCAGCAGGTGGAAACCCCACCAACCGGGAATTGTCAAGCCTATAGTATAGTTCAAGCACTCGTCAATTCCTCCGTGGAGAAACACCCCAATCTACTAGAGCAGGCAACGCCCTGTCTCAAACGAGGCTGCGTGACCAGGAGTATGATGGGCTTTACTGCAAAGTTCCCGGCTGGAGTAAGAAAACAGACTCTTAGGAGTCTCAGTAGAAGCTACGACAAAATGTCCGCTAAACAATCCGAGTTCGCCTTTAAGGAGTACCTGCAGGACTATGACAACAGCTCGTCAGAACTAGGTGCCACGGAAAGTAGTCAGAATTGGGGCAGTAATGATACGTTAATTTGTTTAGGAGCACTACTGCAAAGGCACATCTACGTCATCAGCGTCGATGTGGTCAGTGGCTAGCTTGGAGCAATCCACTATGCACCGAAAACACGTGTACAACAACGGAAGAAATTTGCTACTTGTGGGGAATTTCCTCTTTCGTTGCCACACTGTATTCACGAGGTGATCCGGTTAAAGGAAGAGGCGAGAGCGACCAGAGGTAAGTTGCCTTTGGTGATCCATTTCGAAAATGTACACTACAAAGCGTATGTTCATGGCTGGAGATACAAAGAAGCCAGTACTCAAGGGGCACCAGAGAACCAGACGTAATCATGAAGGAGTCAGAGGTAGGTTCGACTGGAACCCAGAAAACACCAGAGGTGGAAGGGACAACAAATGAGGGGCAGAGGTTAGTAGTGGGGAGACAGCTGGTTAAAATGCAATTAGATACGTCAGCCGAAGTCCTTATCAGAGCTCAAGTAGAACATTTTTTTACGTTTGGACGATGGGCGGCAGCATGGATTGCTAAAGTTTTTGGAGGAGACAGTGACGTACCTACCGGAACAATACCAGGAGGAGTTGCTGCGAGCGAATATCCGGGAAGACAAAGTTCGCCGGTTATTGTCGAGAACATATAATATTGCGGAAGCGACTTTACTGGACTGGCATAAATTTACCTTCGGAACGAATACGTTAGATAGCCAGCCGGCACAAGATAGAACCTCGGACAAGCGCAAGAACACCACGGCGGACAGGTGCAGGGACAATGAAACAAAGGAGATAGAAGATGCTGAGCAGAAGAGGACCAGGAAGAAGAGGGCTGTGGACGAGACATATACAAAGACACATGAGGATGTCACGGTAGCAGCAGCTACGGTCAAGCGGGAATTGTTTGCAACAGGAATTACGGAGCAAATGGAGGTAGTGAACTAAGACTAGTCGGTCCTTCTTTGCCGCTTTCATCTACTCCCTCGGAATTCGCGTCGAAAGTTGGAAAGGGGACATCTTTCTAATGTGGCCACACCTGAATCATCGAATTCCATACCTGTTCCGAAACACTGTCTGGTTCATCGCCTTGTCTGGTCCCACAGAGTCATTAGTCGTCTTCAAGGTGAAAGTCAACGGGAAGCGCTACGGGCGAGTGGACAGCATTGGAAAACTCTCAAAGAGCATAAATACGGGAATAATGCTCTCTGGAAGTTATGTGGTCCACACCGTCACTATAACGTTGCATCTGCGCATACGTGTATGGGGAACAACTAGCGGCGCTAACGGGGGAGGCGGCACTACCTCAGGACCCGATATGGGTGAAAATAAGAAGATTTCAGACGGCACGTGTGCGGCTGCCACAGTTTCAACTGGCAAAGCGTCTGGATTTAGATGATGGCTCTGTGTGGAAGGACATTACTACCTATTTCCTAACTGCTATTACTAATGTTTCTGTGCAAGACAGGGAACCGGAACAGGTAGATATGGAGAGTGGGAGTTCAAGTCAACCGGGAGGTGCTCAAGCACCTCACTGTTACTAAGGGCACGTCACGGGGAGGGCCACATACAAGTTAAGATGGACGCGATGGATTTTTATAGTAAGATAACGGAGCATAAGCAACAAGGTAGTAGATTAACCAAGGGGGACACCGATTTTCGACTTATAACGCAGAATGTGCGGGGGTTTTCGGTGGGGACAAGACACTCATGGTAACAATCGTGGAGAATTATACCGGTCGTGAGTCGACCTCTGTGTATATTCGTCCAAGAAACTCATACCACAAGCACAGACGAAGCGAAAGATCTCATGGTTCCATGAGTTCCACTTACGATAGGACCGGTTTACAATGAAAATGCAATGGTGATATGGGAGTCCACCCATCAGCTGCGCATTTCCACGGACATGCGTAAAGACGACTGGATGACGCTAAATTACAACGCCCGCAAGCGTCGTCGGAGCCGGGCCGGTGTTGCCTGGGCTTCAGTCTGCGACTACGTGGTGAATGGCGTGCAGGCCGGTGAATCCGACATTGATATTTTCCTGTTTCCTTCGGCCCTGCATCTTCCTGTGCGTCAGGTCGAAGAGAAATGGGTGTTGCCGGATGATACCCTGGATATGGGTGCCAATCTTCGATTGGCACGCTCCAAGATGCGCTGACCGAAGTCGATAGCCAGGATCCTTGGAACCATCCAGGACTCCAGATCCCTCGTCTGCGTCAGCAATATAGCGTCCAATCATCGCGATAATTGGTCGTTTCGTTCCATTTCTTTTTTAATCCAATAATATATCGCGACCACCACTTTCTTTTGCACGTTTCCATGTTCATGATGATGTGGTAAAGCGATCTGGAAAAATGTTGAGAATGAGGTGGACCACACATGGCCGTTGATTGGTGACGATGGAACACCCATCAACGTGAGACAGTTGATGGGTGGGAAAGGCTGATCGAGCATACGACGAAAAGGTAGTGGACAACGGGTGCTCGTGATATGAAGGAATGAGCCAAGCACAGTTACTACGCCCGGTCCCAGATACTAACGGAACAGCGAAAATCACGATCGCGATCGGGATAACGTTTATTAAGTGGAGTTCACGTGGATGTACGACAAGATCGGCAGAGACAAGTTAAGGTACCGCAGCAACGGTGACGTGGCACGTCAGAGACAGTTATCGGGCCGAACTATGAACAGTGCAGATGTCGAAGGTGAATTTGATACGAAGTTCCGGCCCGATCGGCCAAGCCAACCGATTATGCCCCAAAATACGAAGATCAGATGTGGAATGGAATGGAGCATGTGGAATGGCGAGTCGTGCGAGAAATGTCAAGTCAAGGCAAGTGATGATGACCGATGGATTTGTCCAGGGATGACGTGAGAAGGCCCGATCAGGCCCGATCGGCTGAAATCGGTGTGATATGGTTACCCCGACAGGGGATGAAGGTCAGGAGTATGGCTGAGCGGGCGAACAAAGTCGTTGTGATGGTGACCCAGAGAGTTTCCGAAGTGATCTAGGGCTGATCGCCCTGATCACTACCCGATCACTCGGCTGATCGCTATGCCGATCATGATCGGGGCTGATCAGCCTCAAACCGGCGTCCAGACGCAAAGGCAGGTGAAGTTCACAGTTAAGTCGGGCTGGATATGAAGTGAACAAGTGTCCGAAGGGCAGATCTCAAGCGTTTACCAAGTTGTTGATCGAAGATCGGGATGGTTGAAGATCGTTATAGAAGTCCGGCCGTGATCAGGGCAGAAGTGGTACAGATCAGCTTGAAGGTGCAGCCAGGATGGGTAAGGTGGTGCTATGCAACCGTGCGACGAAGTGAACAGGGTCGAAGTATAAATCAGGCATGAGTTGGTGTATGGTACACAGGTATAGGACATTGCATATATAATAACAGGTTTTGATTTTCCCCCTAAGCAAAGAGTCGCTCCGCCACGTGTTGCGGTCATTGGGAGCACAGGGCTAACTAGTCCCCTCTTGCTCAACTAATTCCCGGTTAAGACGCGCTTAGACGCATTTTGGCTTACCGGAAGACCCCCGACGGGTTTGTTTAGGTGATCAAACCTCACCCTCAACGCACACGTGTTTGGAACACGTCAATAATATTGGAAAAGGTTTTGTGGAGATAACGTTTGTGGATTACTGTGGAAGATCGTGGTTTGATCGCGTTTTCTTGGTTTCTTATTATCTCTCTCTCATTGGCTGGCCTGATCGGACGAACTTTCCCGATCAGTGCCTAGATACTGATTAAGTATCGACCCCAACCCGTTCTCCGGTGAAGATTTTTACCCGAGGACACCCCCGTCTCGAGAAGGTCATCCCCTCCGACCTGATCAAGATCATCGTTTTCGTCACCGAGTCCACCTGAGCGAGTGTAACCACCCCGATCAACGGGTACACAAGGTGAGATGAAGTTAAACATAGATCCTATCGCACATGATGACCGGTCAGATGACCGGGAAGATCAGATCAGTCACCATAATGGTGATTCATCCGATTCTGATGCCGATAAGGATCAACGGAGTACCCCCTCCGATAGTTGGTCGTCCGGGCCAGTGGGTATCCGGATTCCGCCCAAGACTTCGGTCATGGATTTGGAAATCGGCTCCACCACAATGGTGCGCGTGCCCGGATCACTTGGTGACTCAGGATATCACCGTGATTCCTTTGATGATGAAAAAGATGTGAAAATCAAAGTGGAGGAAACTTTTTCGGGTGTATTGGAGGAAGGCGTATCGCCTCCGATGCTGTCCATATCTAAAGGAAGCGATGGTCGACCTGGTCTGGTGGAGTGCCAGGTCGAAATTAAAGATGAAACAACTCCCCACATGGCCCCGATCGGGGCCGATCTGGGTTATAGTAAAGTTAACTTACCCAGGAAAGGATCGAGGTGCTAACCTCGATCCTATGCATAAGAAGAAAATGGAAAAAGAAAGAAAAAACATGGGGGCGGATCAGTGTGATCCACCTAAAAAATATGTGAAACCTAAACCGAAGATCTTCGAGGAAGACGAAGAGAAGACCGAACCAGCTGAGAAGACCACTGTTCAAGATGTGGAACGACTGTTCTATCTTCGAGAGTTCAACAAGTTCCTAGCTACCAACCGAGTGATGAAGATCATAAAACCCAAGATCATCGGGAAGCTTGAAGGTCGGGCGACCAGGCCGGTTATCACAGGCTTGATCTGATCAGGAACCTCTTGGCGCAGATCGACGAAGTTGGTTTCACTACTGGTGCGTTCGACGCGAATATGCTGTTCGATCTGGACCAAGGAACGATCAGAGAAGCTATGACAACTCTGTATGATCACCTTGCCTCGTTACTCGGGGCGAACCCCGTGGTCCAGTCGCCGATCGCGGATCCTTCACACCGATCGCAGTTGGTTCAATATCCTATGGATATTGAGTCAATATATCAATCGTCATCACAATCTGGAGCGGACACCACCGACTCCTCGGTGGGAATAACACGTATGACGTTGGGCCCGAACGGGATCAAGCAGATTGACCCCAAGATCGAGTCGCAGAACAGGAAAAGGAAGCCTGAACCTGGTCGAGTCGGATCAGATGATAGTTTTGAAGATGCTCAAGAAGTTCCACAGAACAATCCGACTCCCAGCAGTAACCCTACCAACATACCGGAGGTCCCAGAGCAAATGAGAACCATGTTCGCGACTATGATGAACCGATTTGCGAGTGAACAATACGGATTACCTCAGTACACACCTGGGCAAGGACAACCATGGCGATCAACACCAAACATGAATCAATCCGCTGAGAAACCGGTCAAGAAACCCGTGGACGTGGATATGGAATCAGTTCGATCAGCCGGAATTGTTCGATCGATATGCCAGGTCGGTCACCAAGATCGATTTCATAGATCGCCCCCACGTAGTGATGTGGACATGGAGTCAGAAGGAGAGATCAGTCAGCATTTTGATCCGGATGATTTGGATATTGAGATGCCTCGTAGGGCGAATATGGCTTCCGCGCAGGCATTTGACAGTGATTCCGGAACGATCACTCGAGTGCGAATGTCGGCGATCTCGGAATTAAAAGATTTCACCGGCAAGGATATGGATGATGATCAGGCTAGAGCTTGGTTGAGTCGGACTAAATCAGCCTTTTTGAGAGACAAGACACCGGAAGGTGAAAGATGTCTGATCTTCGCTGATCTAATGAAAGGTCCGGCCAAGAACTGGCTTAAGCAGCTGAGCCGAGAAGTGCGTTTGAAGTGGCCTCGATTGTGTGAAGAATTTGAAGAGCAGTATTGCAACTCGGGGGTGTCTGTCGCGAGACAGTATTACCACATGAAGAAAAGATCCGACGAGACGCCGATCGAATACTTACATCGGCTGAATGTTGCTGGTCTACGCGCGAAAATGCCGATCAAGGACCCACGACACCCGGATATAGCTCGCGAGCATGTCGAGCACTTTATTGGCACTCTGGATAATCGTGATCTGGCTGATCAGCTAACCCTGCTCCGTATAAAGGATTCGGAGCAATTGGAACTAACTCTGTGGATGTGCAGCGAGCCAAAAGTCGATCGAGGTAGGATCGAACCGGTACCGGTCGAAACCACATCCGGACTAGGGCAAGATACCAGCGGCACGACCAGCCAGAGCAATTAGGATGATCACGAAAGAATCGGACAGCCCCGGTTCGGAAGAGGAAAGTGGTCAATCAAGTTTGAGCTCGGACGAGGAACAGTATCGTCATATCTTTACGACGGAGTCAGTATATCGCCTGAGACCATCGGTTAGCGGCATGGATGGACGGAAACCTGGTGGGGTTCAACCTGATCAGGGCCGATCTCGTAAGAAATGTGTGCATTGTGGGTCGACCAGACATGGAGATCGTGATTGCTGGAATAGAATTACGTGTGGAAAATGTGATCGTAAAGGTCACCCTTCTGATCATTGTTTTTTCGTATGCAAAACTTGTGGGAAGATTCACGACGCTGGTGCCTGCCCTATTGAAGAATTTTTCAATCTGATGCGCAAGTGGTATGTGCCGACTAAACATGCTGGTATGCTTTCACCAGATGTCGAGAAGATGTTAAACTAGATCGCTCGCCAGGTTGGAATCTGGTTCGAGCCGAGCGATCTACGTTCTGCATCTATGCATATGTCGATAGCGGAGATAAGTTTGAGGAAAAGGAGATAACCGACAATACATGTTCTAATTCAAATTGCATCGATCGATATCCGATTCACAGTCTCAGAGTGGATGAATATTCCCGATCGGACGTGATCATGGAATTGGATCTTCATTGGTCACAATTGAGTCAAAGTCTCCGTCATGTTCAATGGGCGTAGGTAGATAGACACTCGATAAATTGGGCACCATGAGGCAATGTGAGCCACGATCTCCATTAATATTTAGTTGCGCTTAAACGAACTTTTCACTCAAGAAACTCAAATTTATTGACACGTAAATCCGTGCTTCCTCCTCCAGCATTTACTTTAAACCCTTATCAACTTGACGCTGCTTTAGTATGACTCAAGGGGATCACACAAGGTTAACTTAGTGATGTTTGTACAGTGGACACGTACAGTGACCCTGGGGTATCCACAAGCGCAATCACAATGGACAAAGTAGTATCCATTTACAATTAAAGATTCAGAAATAAAGTTAGGATAATAAAGGCACTCACAACCAAAAGCGAGCTCGCTTACAACATACAATTGGGAGGGTCTGGAAGACGCTTCACTAACCATAAACGAAACATCCTTGGCTACACTTGACACGTAGACACCAGATTCCGGCTCCTGCGGTTCAGTACCTTATGGACCGACTAAAATACGTAGAACCTATTTAACATGAGCTAAACGTTAGCAAGCTCCTGGGCCTTCATTTAAAACTTTACATGGGATTCCTCTTGTCCTGATCTTTCACATACCGTTGATTTCTGTGCTCTTACACCCATGGCCGCAAAACAAACTCTATGCCGGATTTCTTGGATGGCAAAAATGTCGGTATCAAGAACATAGTCAGACGCTGCGTTTTCCGGAAATAAACATATGCCCAAAAGCGACGCCAAGAATACCACGAGTAAGAACTTAGATAAGGCTGCAGTATGCCGTTACAAGTACTACAGGGAGGTCGTCTTTTTCGGAATTCAGCTTGACGCACTTGCTCACTGCATATATTATCTTAGCTTTGGGTAAAAAATTGGAAGGACGTGATAAATGGTACATTTGCTTAAAAAGCGATATTTTTAATAAATTAAATTTCACTAATCAGACCATAATTGTCACGAGAGAAACTTTGGGGGTTTTGGATATTCCAGCTCGTACTGACAATCAGAATTTGACATATTTTGTTGCAGCCGACGGTCATAGGCGAACTTTGACCGAACATCCAGTTGACACATATTTATGCGAGGGCTTCGTACACTTCCGAAGCATCCTCAGTATCAATGGTATCCTTTGTAGAATCGCATGTACCTTTAGTCAGCATTGCTACTTTCAATTCTAGTTGTGTATACTTCGCCGCATCACCAGAATACAATGGTTGATTTTCTTCGTCAATAGCGGGCATAACAAATTCCGCTACTGATTTCCAAGGGCAACATCTCTCGCGAATACGTCCGCCAAACTCAAAAACTTTCCATAAGCGTGAAAAAGAAGGTTTAAGGGGAAATCGCTAATCGGTACCCTGCTCGAACTTACCGGTACCCAAACCCGCTCTTTTTGCCATTGCCCTTACTAATCGGTATCTGACAGCAAAAATAGCGTTAAGGACGAGTATATTGAAGCCAATTCTATCATCATGGAAAGATCGTTGCTGCGCAGTTTATGAACGTTTTTGCATGAAACGACGCGCACTATCTCGCAAAGTTTGGGTAATACGAACTATCATAGCTTTTAGCAACTGAAGCAGATAATGCACTAAGGGATCGATTGCAGTTATTCACACCTCATGGGGTACGAGTATCTGCGGAAAGCGAGTGTTTTAGTGTTTATTCGTGTGGGGACGCCAAAGCGTTTGAGATAACAGAAATGTATGGAGACAATAGATGGTGTTAGAGATGCGTGCAGCAGTACTGCGTCTCGGTAACTTGTCGTTTGGGATGGAGAACGACACTCAATGACATCGAGTGATTCTGGGTACATGACACGTTCACAATATCCATGCTGCGTAGCTTGCACGTGGGGAACCATGTGTCACACATCACGGCTTCACTCATCGAGCCAGCGGATGGAAAAGTTACGCGACTAGGACGGAACGAACCGTAACTGAATTGCCACACTTGACCAATACTACGGCCATTGTGCTAGCATTTCAGCACTTCACACTTTTGTGAATCCGAAAAGGCAACTTATGTCGCTCGCACCAAATCATATTTAACATATATAACACTCACTGGATGCCGCAGACGCAATGCATCAACACACGCGGAGTAGCGTCTGTTTGATCTGTGACACAACCTTGTTTTTCGTTGAATCAAATGAAAAGTGCTTCTATCCGTTCCTGCCTCACAGCATTAGGATGCCGTGACTCCACGAGAGATGACGAGAAAGTGATTCTGAGTTTCGGTACAAAGAACTTGATTAGTTCAAACGATAAACGGGGGAACGCAGAATCAGGCTGCATCACGAACACTTGTCAGCGTTACATACTCAGTGATGATGATACCTTGTGGAGTAAATATGTGGCAAGCTCACGTTCGCAAACTTATCCCAAAAAAATTCCTCGACGAAGACCACACTGTAGTGAGAAGAACGCTTTTTTGCTGTCAGGTACCGATTAGTAAGACCAATGAGAGCGGGTTTGGATACCGATTAGCAATACGAATAATTATTCGAGCGTACTGATTAGTAATTGATGGTTAATTAAGGGTACCGATTAGCTTTTACCAGAACACCGGTCACGAAGGGACTGGGCTGAAAACAATTCTGTGAATGAGTATTCAGTGCTCCCAACAGACATCAAGATTGCAATCCAGCAGTTCTTTTCGGCAGAACATGGGATCGGGAGAAATGTGACACCGCAAGACACATATACATTGTTGCTGGAGACCATCGTCGCTGTCTCAAAACGGGATGCCAAGTTCCTGCTGACGGAGCAACGGCTGAAAACAGAGATCTTAAGACTAGCTGGTAAATCTTAAGAGATTTTGTGCTTCTTGTCAACGGATACCAACAGAATTATTCTGAACGTTGTATTTGTTAGGCATGAGTGCAGCTTGGTTGGGCGACTATTGTCTATGTCTTCACCGACGCAGACACGCCAATCTACGTTAAGCAAGCTGCTCCAGGCACCAATGATCCGCCAACCGACGCAACCCCTTACCGCTTGGAGCCGCCCGCAAAGTCCCACGAGATTAAGATCAGAAAAGGAAGCCCGAACCGAGTTGGTTCGGGTCAGAAACAGTTCGAAGATGCTCAAGAAACTGCACAAAACAACCCGATCCTCAAAAATAATTATACTGGCGTACTTGGTGTTCCGGAACAAATGAGAACTATGTTTACGTCAATGATGAACCGGTTCGTGAGAAAACAACATGGATTGCCCCAGCACGTACCTGGACAAGGGCAACCATGGCAACCAGGGCCGAACACGAAATAACCAACGGCTTTGACGGTTCCAAAACCCGTAGATGTGGAAATGGAATCGGTCCGATTAGCCGGAATTGTCCGATCAATATGCCAAACCAAATATCAAGACCGATACAATAAATCACTCCCACGTAGTGACGTGGATATGGAACCAAATGGGGAGATCAGTTAACACTTTGATCCGGACGATTTGGACATGGAAATGCCTCGTAAGGAAATATGACCTCGGCACAGGCATTTGATGGTGATTCTGGAACGATCACTCGAGTCCGGATGTTGGCAATCTCTGAGTTGAAAGATTTTACCGGCAATGACGATCAGGCGGTAGCCTGGCTCAGCCGGACGAAATCACCCTTTTTGAGGGACAAGACACCAGAAGGTGAAAAATGTCTGATTTTTGCTGATTTAATGAAAAGTCCGGCCAAGAACTGGCCAAAGCAATTAAGTTGAGAAGTACGTTTAAAGTGGTTTCAGCTGTGTGAGGGATTTGAGGAGCAATATTGCACTCCGTGGTATCTGTCGCGAGACAATACTACCATATGAAGAAAAGATCCGATGAAACACCGATCGAGTATTTACATCGATTGAATGTTGCTGATCTGCGAGCCAAATTGCCGATCAAAGATCCACGACATGCGAATATGGCTCGCGAACACGTTGAACACTTAATTAGCACTTTGGCCAATCGTTACCTGGCTGATCAGCTAGCCTTAATTCGTATAAGTAACGCTGAAGAACTGGAACTGGCCTTAAGAACGTTATAGCAAGCTACGAGCCGAGAGCCCAAGGTCGAGATAGGATCGGACCGATACCGATCGAAACCAGGTCGAGCCACCAGCGGCCCGACCAGCAAGAGCGATCCGGATGATTGCGAAAAAAAAAACGGATGGTTCCAGTTCTGGAGAAGAAAGTGGCCGGTCAAGCTTAGGCTCAGACGAAGAACAATATCGTTATATCTTCACGGTGGAACCGGTACTCCATCCGAGATCATCGACTAACAGCATTGATGGACGGAAATCGGGCGGGTACCAGCCTGATTTGGACCGACCTCGCAAGAAATGTGTTCATTGTGGGTCGACTAAGCACGGCGATCGTGATTGTTGGAAGAGAAGTACGTGCGGGAAATGTGACCGTAAAGGTCACCCCTCGGATTACCATTTTTTCGTGTGCAAGACCTGTGGAAAGATTCACGACGCCAGTGCCAGCCCGATTGAAGAGTTTTTCAATCAGATGCTCAAGTGGTACGTGCCGACCAAACATGCCTACATGCTTCCACCGGACGTCGAGAAATGTTAAACTAGATCGCTCGCCAGGTTGGAATCTGGCTCGAGCCGAGCGGTCTACGTTCAGCATTTATTCATACGTCAGTAGCAGAAATAAGTTTGAGGAAAAGAAGATAACCGACAATACATGTTCTATTTCAAATTGTGCTGATCGGTGTCCGATTCATAGTCTCAGAGTGGACGAGTATTCCCGATCGAATGTGATCATGGAGTTGGACCTACTTCCCGGTAAATCTCGAGGATACTGGAAGTATCCCTATGTTGACAAGTGGTTTAAGCAAGCAAAAGCTAATGGAAGAACCAACTATGAAAAAAACTCTATTCTATTTGACTCTGGGGCGGAAGTCTTAGTTATCGACTCCGCCTTTGCTCGTAAGGTGGGATGTCGTATAGACAGTACCCAGAGGCAAGAATGTGTCGGGATCGGTGAAAGTTTGTACATGACCGAAGGATGGTCACGTGCCAAAGTCACCTTGGCCGGTTCTCTGGTCTACTATTTCAATGCTTGGACACCGGCCAGGACGCGATACTGGGTATAGACGTTATGGTTCCGGCCGTTATACGGCTTGATCTTTCTCATGGAACCCTGACCCTTCCGGACGAAGTGCAGATACAATTATCTGCCCGACGTCCGTTGTATGGTGTCCGTATGCAGATGGTCAAAATGGGTAAGTATGAAAATATTGAAGTAGCCCGATCGGCTGATGTGATGATCCGGTCGACTGATCGACAGCAGAAACTACGGGGCTGCGGAAAAAATCTGACCAATCATTCAACAGTTTCCTGAAATTATGGTACTACACCATTTACAGGTCTAAATGAAAAGGTTTTCAACCGAAGTGGATAAAGTAATTAAAATATACGTAAAATACGAAAGGTTCGCAACCAAAATGGTGATATCATCATCCAAAGTGAAATGTACAGTAGTATTATTTTTGTATTTTGGATGGAGTCAACTTTGAGGGGAAAAGGGGGAAAGGTGTGCGTGGGTTATCGAATTGCGATTCGTGGAGTGATCACCAAGAGGGCGATGGTGACCGTTTAAGCATTTTAGTGGTGTGTTTTACGATGGTAGCATCATGCGTTCCAGATCTCGGTACGTACAAAGTGTTACCCACTCTCCCTCTTTTTCAACATCACCAACTCGTTGGATTAATTCTATCTCTTGCTGCTTTTGTAGCTCTAAATGATGGGGATGTCGAAAGTCCTTTCGTAAAAGTGCTTCATCGTGTTTATTCCTGCCCTCAGCCGGACTATTCGTAAGTTGATTGTGTGTTTGGTGTTAAGGTAAAAAAATACTAACCCTCTGGTATGTATGTTGTCTTGTCATAGTCTGTTCTGCCTATCGCGATAGGGGCACTACAAGATGAAATAGTGTCGAAAACTGTCCTCAAGGGCGGACAACCAAAGCGTTTGAAATGCTTGTTTCAGTTACGAATTGTTAGTGGTATTGCGTACGTGACCCAACTGTGCCTGCAGCTGGTGTGGATAGGAGGCTTGTACTGAAAATGGCGTGTACGTTTACTGGCGCGATATCTCGCTGGATGGTGGATCAAGGTAATGCTGTAAACGATGGTAATGGGATATGCTTGCGATTGTTGGAATGTACCGCAAGTTTGGTGCCGTGTGAGGACGTCGGAAGTCAAAATCGTCGACTCGCTATTCATGGTTTAAAGATGATTGAGGCTTTACTATTGGAGCCGAAACTCGTCCCATCTGTACCGCATGGAGTTTTTCAAAGGCTTATAAAGGCTATGAATATCGTTTTACACTGTTCCAGTGTGAAAGTACGAGAAGAAAGTCTTCCAGTATTGAAATTGCTTACTTCACGTGCTGAAGGTCGCTTTTTTGCTGTTGGTTTGCTTGAAACGTCGATGGATCTGCTATTAGATTTCAGTCAAAGTGTCTGAGACCAAGTCACATCTTTTCGGCTGAGTGATATCGCTCGATGGGCACTAGTAAACAACGACAAAATGCATGGGTTTCGCCACGTATCATCGAAATTATACCCTTCATTCGTTGCAGCCGATTTTGAAGTGATTATGTGCTTGTTTCAAACGAATGAGTGCAATGTAACCGAGTGGAATCGAGTTTGTCGAACTATTGTTGATCGAGCTCCTTTCGAATGCGTCTCTGGCAATGCTGACGTGCTCTTACATGCAGTACGCCAAGCGGCAGAATGGTGTGTCCAGAATACACTTCGCACTCACTTTGGAGGGCCCTCTCAAAGCTTCGAGTGTATTGAAGGCTTGTTACAGGAGTACTCGGATCGGGTGCAAAACATGGCTGGATGGACATTGAAGGGGAAAGATGTGCGTGGGTTATCGTATTGGCTCATGCTCGAGTTTGTGACTGCATTGGAGATGCGCATCGCTCGTGCGATTCACTTGACCACAAAGGACTAACAACAATTAATGTACATGTATACATGTAGTTTTTTATTGACAATGTACTCGTATTATCCTACTTTCCATACTTCATGTCCTCATAACGAGCCGCTGCGTTGAGGGCGTTCATGCAATGCATAGCCATTGAGTTGACGATGTCCTTGGTGATGAAATTCTTCGCAAAATCTGCCGTTTCCTCAAGAAGGACCATTCTCTGTTCCGTTATATTGGAATAGAGATGTGCCTGATGATCAAACATCCTGCCGTGATGGGTGCGAAGGCTGCACTTAATCTTTGCTTTAAGAACACTAAAGCAACCTAAACATTTTCCGAAAAAGCAGAAAGTTGAACAGTAATTAGAACAATATTTTGTATATGTAAATAATTAACGAACCTTCAATAGGATTACACATTGGGGAGTAAGGGGCTAGCCGAAGCAACTCTAAATCGTCTCCACCCTGAACTCGTGCTTCTGTTTGACTGTGAGCAGGAGCATTATCGAACACAACGATAATCTTCTTGCCAGCATAATCGGA
Source organism: Sclerospora graminicola (assembly GCA_001887855.2). NCBI lineage: Eukaryota > Oomycota > Peronosporomycetes > Peronosporales > Peronosporaceae > Sclerospora > Sclerospora graminicola. The sequence goes on from MIQA02019543.1 coordinate 129,242, forward strand.
CTGAAACTGAGAGGAAGCCTTCCTTGAACAAACGTCGCGTTTTGATCCATTTTTATTGAGCCACGCTGGCGCTTAAAATTGATTACTCCTCCTGCTGTGGACACAGCACACTGAATTTGCAGGTTTGGGCCTTTGGACGCTGGCTGCACAATCAAGGCCCGATCCCCTTTCTTAGCGCGCCCCTGCGAGCGTGAACAGTACAAATTAAAATTGGTTTCATCGTAGTAAACGATGTAGTCCCCATCGGAGATGTGCTGGAGAAGCTTTTTAGCGAAATCTTGTCTCTTCGCCTTGTTTAATTCGTTGTTGCAACTCGAAGGTTCAACTCGTACCTACATGTCACATACACCGAACCCGTTACTTTTCGAGGTGTTTAACATTAACAATCAGCATCATAACTTACCTTCTTGATTGTGTAGAGAGCACCTGTTAAGTAGCGACTGACTGTACTAACTGACAGATGTAACTGTAATCCATAAGTACCATATTTGATATTTCAGAAAGCGTTAGAGTAGAGTCATCGTCGAGATAGCCCTTTATCGCCTCCGCAATTTCGTAAGTGACCTTGATTGTGCTCGCGCGAGCCCCACCACGTGGCTTATGGTCCACGCTACCACGCTGAACGAGGCGCCAGGCCGTCGTCGCAGGAACTCCATTATGCTTTGCTACCAGTTTCCAGTCGTCGCCTTCTTCAAAGGCCTTAAGAATCCGCAGCTCAGCGGCTACGTCTCGTTTTCTCTTGCTCTTCGACATCTGTAGGGAATATAAGAAAACACGAGATGAGCGCGGAATTCCAACAGCTACAGTACAGTAGAAACTTTTCTTATAATTATTTAATTATTATTTCACTTTGGATGAGGATATCTCCATTTTGGTTGCGAACCTTTCGTATTTTACGTATATTTTTTTACTTTATCCACTTCGGTTGAAAACCTTCTCATTTAGACCTGTAAATGGTGTAGTACCTACCGGTAATTGGATAGTTGCGGTCATAATCCATAAATCGTTTCATTTAATAAATCAACTGGTTGCCCCGAGTCTACCATGTCTGTACGGAGAAATGTACGTCTGCGCCGCGAATACTTGTATCGTAAGGGTCTGGAAGGGAAAGAACGCGCATTATATGAGCACAAGCAGCAGCTGAAGGAGGCCATTCGGAGTGGCAAAGCCATTCCTACGGAACTGTGTAGTGTGGAGAAGAGTCTTCGCCACGAGATGGAGTTTGATGATGAAGTACACGAGAAACCGCTAAACCATATCGATGACGAGTATAAGAACGCGGGTATGTTTGACCCTAAAATTGCTATCACTACATCTCGAGACCCGAGCTCGAGACTCAAGCAATTCGCACAGGAAATTCGCCTCATTTTTCCCAATGCTATTCGACTAAATCGCGGTGCGCACACCGTGGGCGACGTTAGTACTAATTTGTATACGCTTTAGTCTTTTGCAATGATTTTTTTTATCAACAAGCTGTTGTGTTTGGTATTGAATCAGTTAGTGGAGAGTGCGAGGGCCAATGACTTTACAGACCTCGTCTTGGTTACGGAGACCCGTGGCGAGCCTGGTACGAGAGTGAAAAATAGCTTTATGGAAGATAAGATGATGAGTCATCGTTATTTTTTGGTTTGATTTATGTAGATGGACTTGTAGTGTGTCATCTGCCGTACGGCCCAACAGCCTATTTTTCACTCAGTAATTCTGTCTTGCGTCACGATATTGAAGATCGTGCTACGATTTCTGAGGCCTACCCACACCTCATTATTAACCAGTTTGAGACGCCGCTGGTACGCTCGTGACTTGTTGTAGTGTTAGTGATTTACATACAATCTAACTTGTGGTTTCATTGTAGGGCAGGCGAGTTGCGAATATTTTAAAGCATTTGTTTCCTGTGCCCAAGCCTGATGCAAAACGCGTAATCACGTTTTCGAACGACAACGACTTTGTATCGTTCCGTCATCACGTTTTTAAAGTGACAGGGCGTGAAGTAGAGTTGCAAGAATGTGGGCCTCGCTTTGAGCTCCAATTGTATCAGGTAAAGCTCGGCACCCTTGACCAGAAGGAAGCAGAGAACGAGTGGGTTTTGCGCCCCTACATGAACTCTGCCAAAAAACGTCGCGTGCTTTAGCGCTCTGGTATCCTCAACCATAATAGATGCTTGTCTTTCATTTGCCAACATTATTCTCGTACTAGACCAAGACATACTTTGTATTGTATATTGGGAGCAACTTGCACTCTGCTAGGACGTCGAGGTTCAAAGCGACACGTTGATTTCAGCTTGAAGGAAAGAGTCCCCAGGAATGCGAGCAAGAATCTTGCTGAGCGGGTCCACGGGCGGCGCGTACATTTCGAAGGTAGCTGGTGCCGTTGTGATCTTGCTCAAGTCTAAATGAAAAAAGGTCCAGCAGCCCACTTCAAATTCCTCCGTCAAAAGACTTCGATGTCGTAGCTCCATCACCGCAACGCAACCTACAGGAAAGCAAAAGAAATATTATTTCAATCAGATAGCGCACATTAATTGTTCGTACCATCCTTGAGATGCTCAAGCGGTGTCTGCAGATACCACGTGTTGCCGAACCACCAGTAGTTGCCTCCCGTTTGAATTAAAGATTTCGGAGTGCATTGAGGGGTGTCAACAACAGCACCCTTACAGTCCAAAATATAGAGATTAAAGTGTGGCGTGTCCATTATTGGACCCGTGGCAACTGCCACCGCACCGAGGAACACAGAGACGTACGTACTGTTTCGTAGCCTCTCTGGAGGCGGCACAAGTGACGGAGTAAGTGGTGTTAGCCTTTTAATGGGAACATCTCCATCAATTTCAGGCTCCTCGCTCTCGACTGGAACCTCTTCTGGAGCCATCACATGTGTCGCAGGATTGAGAATTTCCTTCAGGTCATCCTCCTGAGCGATCTCCATGGCCGACAGACCTTTATGGTTCTTGATACTTGAGTCTGCACCACGCTTAACAAGCGTCTCAACCAGATCATAACGATCCAATTCCACTGCATAATGTAACGCGGTATCTCCATTTTCATCGATTGCGTTCGGATCTGCACCGTTTTCAATTAACCAGACGCACACTTTCGCCGCCTCAAATCCTTCATCTTCATCATTTTGCACGACAAGATGCAACGGCGTAAAGCCCAACTTGTTCTTCATATTAACATAGTCACGACGTAGTCCAGTGTCAATGCAAATCATGTTATGGTTTGGAGGACTCGTCGTTGTGACGCGCACCCCTCGCACTTTGCGAATCGCAAGCATCCATTCGTGCACCTCTTGCTCCGTGTCAGCCACAAACGAAAGCATACCATCCGGGTTTTTGGAACACTTTAAACGCGGTGATCGAATCTCAAAGCAAAAGTCCACATCCGAGTTACGCTTGATGGACGCATCGCAAAGTTCAACAATCTTAAGCGGAATTTTGTCTTTCTCCGTCTTGTAATAGGACAAGCAAACCTCATCCACCATCACGTAGCGCTTCGTGGCCCAGCGTGTACCACTAGCTTTGCGAAGAAATCCTTCTTTATACACTTCGATCTGAATTGTCGTGGGGAGAACAGGAGGAAGCCCACCTATGGATGATGAAAGGCGACGATTGTTCCCTGACTTTGGTGTCGACGACACGAGAGTGCGACGACCACTGCGCTTGGGCGCATTATTGTCGCCAGGTTTAAATCCTGGTTGCATCGAAAACGATGATGTCGTGGCTGTTGACACTCCACGCATTCGAGAATCGGATCCCCCAAAAGGGCTGCGATTTTCGATCGACACGCTTTTTGACGGGGAACGGGACGACGGTGTCGACATGGACACCGTGCTAACATTCGAGATGGAACGAAGCTTAGACTGATCGTCACTTGCACTGCTCGTACTACTTGCGCTTCGCGTACGAGCTGTCCCGAAATCAAAGTGCGCATTAGGGGTCGAATTGCGGTTAGCAACCTTCGCAAGCAATCGGATCATGTCCAGGTGGGCCAAACGGCACGCATAATGCAGTGGCGTACTGCCTGCGATATCCTTTCCATACACCAAGTCTTCCAGTTGAGGGTTTTCCTCAAGAACAAAACGCGCCAAGTTTAAATCTCCATTCTTCGCTGCCACATGAATTAATGACATCATGTCGTGATCACGGTCACGGACCCGTAACATGCCTGGCATTTCTTGCGCAATGTGCAGCACCTTGGTTAAATTGTAGGCATTCGCGGCATTGAATAATTCTTGGGTGCGATTTCGCATACGCACACGAGAGAGAAAAATTCTAACGACAGCTAGCACACGTGCCATCGAACGACGTCGCACATCTGCGAGCTTATGGGCTCTCTTCTGGCGGAAAACGCTTTGAACCATAATGATTCGTTGCAAAGTGCGGCGATACTTTTTGCGCTGAACGTAGCCTCGATAAAGTGCTTGAGCTTTCAAAACTCCAACGCGGAAACGAATGAAATGGCGGCGGCCTAAAAACGTTCGCACGGCGCTCTGAACCACGCGGGCAGCTGACCGCATCTTGAGGTACGTTCGACGCTCAAGTGCCATACGAATTAACGCTTGAGTAGTAATAATTTTCTCTCGCGTTTCGCGGTACCTTTTCGCTTGGTAGTGGCAGCGCCAAAGGGATTGTAACAGTACCACTTGTCTCTCTCGCTTCGTATACTCCTTCCGAGCACGGTGCATTCGCCAGAGAGATTGCAACAAAATGATTTTCTTGCGCTCACCGTGATATCGCTGACGGCAGATGACCATACGTCCAAACGCCTCAATACGAGTCGCCATTTTCTTTTCGCGCAAAAATTTGCGGCGAACAAGGGAGCGACGAATCATGGCCTGAGAGTTAATCGTTGCTTCCCGGCCTTTTAGATACTCGGTACGAACGCGGTTGGCACGTACGCGCGCTTGGATCATTATGATACGTCTACGCGAGACCTGGAAAATGACGTCGGGCTAGGAAGCCACGACCCACTCGCGAAATCTGAATTTGTGCTTTATTGCGTAAGACGGCTCGCATTCGAGCCTTTTTACCATATTTGAGGCGAGCATTGAAGCCACGACCCGCAGCGTGCAGGACAATAGCTGCCTTCTGCATATCGCGATACTTGTTGCGAGCAGCATAGCCTTTGTATCGAGAAGCAATTATATTTGCCGCATGGCGCATTCTTAGAAATTCGGCTCGCTGTTTTCGCATCTTCCTCGCATTTCCAACCTTAGCTGCAGCATGTTTTTGACAACGGAAAAGCTTGCGTGTCAAGAAGCCTCGCACGTGAGCTTGGATCTTCGTGGCAGCAGGTGGAGCAGTGCGCAAATAGAGAGCATACCGACGAGCGGCATTGCCTCGAACGTGACTTTGTACAAGTATTGTTGCTTTACGTAGACGCAGGTACTTTCGCCGCTGAATAAATTGCCTTGCCAGGGAATTCAGTAGCGTAATGCGATGACGCATTAGCTTATAATAACGTTTTGCCAAATACATTCGAATCATTGCTTGGATGAGGATCGCTTTCTCTCGCATATCCAGATACTTTCGGCGCTGTTGTCGCCCACGAACATACTTCTGAATAGTGATAGCGGCGTCGTGCATAATCTTGCGCGCTTCGTTGTCCAAGATACGCAATTGACTATCGCGAAGAAAGACCTTTTTGTGACCGAGCTGCCAATTCTCACGAGGAATAAAGCGCAATATAACTTCACAGTAATCTTTGTCTGTCATACTCGCCCGCTTTTCCTTGGGAACGTTTCGGGTCAGAATTTGATACTTTTCGTAAAATTCTTCAAAAAGCCGTCGAACGGGGAAACCCGACCGACGAATACGCACAGTCTCCATGACACCGAGGTAAATAAGTTGATTTAATATCAACTCAGCATTCCAGCCTTGCGGAAATCGCAGATTGTTGGGCTTCACGCAACGCACAAAAGATGGCGCCGTCGCTTTCAGTTCTACCATCAAGTTAGCCATTTGGTCGCGGAACTTCCGGCCAACTGTCATGGTTCCAGTCATTTTATTACCCATTTTTCGAATAGGTTTGCGAGGATTGGGTCCACCACTAGCCGCACCAGCTTGGGCAAGAGGATACAACTGCCGCAAAAACTCACACTTCGAGCTGTCCATAAGTGATATCAGATCGTTGTGCAAAGAGTCGTCGTTTTTTTCCAGAAAGCCAGTAACATTGTAAGTAACTTCGCCAGCGTAGTGATGAATCACGAATTCATCCGCAGCAAAACGTGGCTTTGAATAGTAGACTGTTGTGCGCTCAGAGATTTTGCCTTTTGGTAAATGAGTTTGATGCAATTTCTGAATAAAGTTTTCGTCACTTGCACGTCTACCAAGCATTCCTTGTTCATCCAAAAGCGGTAGGATACCCAAAGGCTTTTTATCAATCAAGTCCAAACACGGTCCATTATCTATGAATTCCAAACGAGAAAAGTCGATGCCTTCCTCAACATACACTTCCTGCTCATAAACGAAAACGTGTTGATTAAACTGCTGCTGAAGCATTTCGTTCGTGTAGTTAATGCAAAGCTGCTCGAACGAGTTCACTTGCAAGCTTTCAAAGCTAGGATTCCAATAAATTTTGAGCTTGCGCCAACACCAGAGTTACCCCCGATGTTAGCCGTGGACTTGTTGATTTTAGAGACGAGCCAGTCAAATATCTTGCTGAAAATGTCCTTTGCTAGACCATTCCGTGACTTAACAGACTCCACAGCGGTTAATGCGATCTCTGCCACAGACCCTCGTGCACCGGCGGGCATTGTTCGCTTCGTAAGCGCGAATTCAAGCTCATCTGGCGTCACCATCATCAGCTCCGGCAAATTCGTGACATCTTCGGGATGGGCAATTATGGACTCATTTTTGGCATTTTCCGTAAACTCCATGTTTCCCAAATGCAAGACACAGGCAACTAAGCGAAAAATCGTGTGTTGCAATTCAGGAGAGATGCCTACAGTGCCCATGGCTTCCACAAGCTCCTTAAAGTCTTTTTTGTCATTAATTTCGGGCACCTGAATGCAGTTCCCTTGATTGAGAAAGTAGAAGTCACTTGCAGACTTGAGCTTTAGTGCGTTTTTCTCTTCTGAAGGCATACCTGCACAAATTTGGTAGAAAATATGGTAGTTGCGCTCCGATTCAGCACTGCCGACGATCCGACTTTTTTCCAACAGGAAGTGGCTTGTCGTAGCTCCTGAGATCGTACCATCCCCATGGTAATAGATCTTGATGAACTTACCGAACCGACTGCTATTGTCGTTGCGGATTGTTTTTGCATTTCCAAAAGCTTCTAATAGTGGGTTACAAACTGCAACACACATTGCTCTACTGAAGAAACGCCCTCTTCAGCTGTAGAAGCCTTGGGCGCCTTTTTGCCAATCTCTGATACGTTGGCCAAATACTAGAGCATCACCAACGAAACATTAGCAAATAGCAACGACAATATACCCACAATAAAGTATTATCGTACCCGCATGATGTATTTCGAAGCTTCCGTCTTGTCAGCTCCACTCTCCCCAGAGACGAGAATGGATTGGCATTTACCATCTTTCATCATTGCGTGGTATGCCCCATGAGCTGTTGAATAGACGTGCGGCACCGGATTATCTAACTTTCCGATGGAGTCTAACTCTGGAAAGTTATAGAGCATTGGGATGTTCTTGTACGGGTTAATAGAAATGAGGATATCACCCGTGTACGTATAGATCTTGTCTTCCAAGTAACGTCGACGCAACAAATCGAGTACTGGTGCTTCGTGCAGATTATCCATTTCTGCTACATCGTCAAGTCTACCGAGTGCGATGGATCATATGATTGCACTTGGTCAAAAGTGAACTGCCGCTCAGCGTCATCATCTGGTAGCGACACGTGCAGCTTCTCGCCATCGTCTTCCACTACAGTGCCAAGCTGCCATACGTTTCGCGGGTCTGGACACCAGACTTCCATACATTTCGCGGGTCTGGACACCATACTTTCTCCCCCTCACGACGCACTGGCCGTTTGTCTGCCATAGTTGGGATAAAAAGGGAGGAAAAATTGGAGTAAATAACTTGAACAAAGTATGGCACGGTATCATCTCTCTTTCCAATCGATACAAAATGTACTGGGAGGCAAGCGAGGTGGCATGTGCTATTAAATACCGACTACTAGAAAGTGAAGCAGCAAAAGGTTACAAAAATGGACTGGGAGCACGCGTGGGCATATCGAGTGATTATGTGGCGCCGCTTGTTGACCGCGCATTTTCGCTGCACCCCGCTTTGTACACGGTGGTGTCAACCGACGATGGCGAGCTTCCGGATTTGATCGTACGACCACTATTGCACGTAACTATAGTGTTTTCGTTGATTCTAACAATTGCTGCTGATTTCCAGTGGGACGAGTATGAAAATCTAGACTGGAAAAACATTTTAGCCGGAAAAGTAGTGGCCAACGCGTACTGTGTGCGCAAGGGGCTATCACGTAAAGCGCAGCTGTCAATTTACCTTTCCAAGTACATTCGTAAGCATCCCAATTGTATGGTAAGCAAGGCATTGCCTCGTACCCTTGTGGTAGACACATGGGATGCGTTTGACGAAGGCATGACGCAGTTTGGCATTTCCTTCCGTCAGCGTCTAGATTCGTGTCTTTGGGAAGTGAAACAGACGCTTGAAATGGAGAAGAAGACGTGGATATTGAAACCCAGTGCAACTTACAAGGGGGCCGAGGTTAACGTAATCAAGGACTATAAAAAGTTGCGAAGCATCGTAAACGAATGGACTGACATCCGCGAGATTCGATTGCGGTGGCAGGTAGCTGCCCATCATCATGCCCGTGCGCGTCGCTCGCTGACGGGGGCGTGCTGGGTCGCCAAGAAGCCGCGCAAGGATGGTGGAGTGGGCCGCCTGCAGGAGTACATCGAACGACCGCTGCTACTCCGTTCCCGCAAGGTGATAGCTATAATTAAAAAAATTAAAGCAGGAATAATAGAAAAAACCTTTCAAATTTGATCCCCATCAAACTCTCAAAAGTGATAACCTCTCAAAAGTGATACCTCTCAAAAGTGATAACCTTTCAAAATGATAACCTCTCAAAAATGATAACCTCCAAAAAGTGATACCCTCTCATAAGTGATAATCTGTAAAACGTTAAAGTCACAAAAATTTAAAAACCCAAAATCAAAAACTTCTAGATATATTTTAAATCTAAAAAATTATTTTTTTTACAACAAGGGAAGTATCCAATGAAACTTAGTGTTATCTTCCAATGTACATTTTTCAAAATTGAGGTTTACCAACCTAAACGTTCTGTTTCCAATTATTTTTGCGGCCTTTCCACTAACAAATACAATTCTTCTGGCTATATATTCTAAGAGATATTATTTTGCGCCTTAGGACTTCTGCAGAGGAAAAATTGTTTTTTTAAAAGACCAAGATACCACCCGACGTCAACATTAATTTAAATCACAATAATAAATTTATGATTAATTTGAGAATTTTTGCGCTTCATGTCGATAAGTTTAATTTGAACATTTAAGCGATCCTGGAATATTTTTTACTTGAGGATACTTTTTGTCAAGTGTATGTGAAACGAATTTTTATTCTTCTTCTAAACAAGAAGCATAAGTTGTTTATTGATCCAATACATAAAACCAAAGAATTGGTTTTTGACAAAAATATTCAACAAAATATTTTTTGAAGGCTTGGTCACACCATTTAGAAGATGGTTGAAGATCACGTTTCTCGGCCTCAAAGGTGAATCTTGAATTTACTTTAAAAAATCCTTTACACACAAGCGATTTTGTAAATAAAAAAAAACTGTATATGTATATTGCGAGATTCGCAGCAATATTCCATTCTAACCATTAGGTCATTTAAATTTTTGAATGCTTCTATAAAAATGATTGAAGTTAACATGCAGCAATTTTAAAAGGATCAATAAATGTAACGCGTTTTCAAAAAAAAACCTAATTAAAGAAATCCTTCTTGAGAATTGGGTTTTACTTAAATAAAGTGTTGCTAACATCTCCCAAAAAATTGAAATTATTCCACGAAAATGTGTAAGAAGGGATTTCTTTTCAAGGTACACGCTTGATAAAGCGCTAGCATTCGCGTGTTGCAAGCATTGTCCAAAAAAATTAAAATAATTCCACGAAAATGTGCTAGAAGGGATTGCTTTTCAAGGTACAAGCTTGATGAAGCACTAGCTTTCTGGTGTTCCAAACATTGTCCCAAAAAAAATTTAAATTATTCCAAGAAAATTTGTTAGAAGGGATTTCTTTTCAAGGAACATGCTTGATGAAGCGCTAGCATTCGTTGTCTATCAAAACAAAATTCGGAGGTTATTTTTTACGGAGGTAATTCTTTATAAGTGTTTATGCTTTTTGAAGGGCTTTCTTATCATTTGCTTTCATTCAAAAAAATATTAATTTTCACAGGCTATTCTTTTTTTGAGGTTATTCTTTTTCAGAGGTTATTATTTTTTTAGAGGTTATTCTTTTCAGAGGTTATTCTTTTTCGGAGGTTATCCTTTTTTAGCGTTCGTGCTTTTTGAAGGGAAATCTTTTTATTTTTTTCATTCAAAAAAATATTTTTTTATACAGGTTATTCTTTTTCGGAGATTATTCATTTCGGGAGTTATTCTTTTGGAGGTTAATTTTCTTCGGAGGCTCAGATTTTCCTGAGGTTATTCTTTTCCAGAGGTTATTTTTTTTTGGAGGTTGCTCTTCTTCGGAATTTCAATTTTTTGGAGATTATTCTTTTTCAGAGGATTTTTTTAATCACTGGAACAATACATACCACAGTCACAAGCACGAGACGATGATTCGCATCTTCTTGGCGCAAAAGCGTGCGATAAACTGCATTTTCCGGCGCGTCCAACTCGTCGTTTGAAATATACTCGAGCTTGAGCTTGGCAAGACTTGGCGTAGTCTCGTCGGGCACGATCCAAAGCCCATGTGCAAAGATTAAACTACTTCCAACGGCATCTGGCAAGACTTTGAGCTTGTATCGTAATAATTCATTCGGTTGCGCCACAAAGCGCGATTCTTTGTCGACAATTAGGACACGCTTGTCATTGTCATTCATACCAGAAAGCATCCATCCGACGCCAACGACACGAGCGACGCGACGCCACCAATTGGTCGAGCAATCATTCCTACCAATCCCATACCAACTCCACCCACGACATGGCCAAGACCAAAGGCCAGACCTTGCCGTTGTCGTATCTGATACACGGCCAGTGGGGTCGTAATCACGCCAGTGGCGGCACCGACGACACCTGCTCATAGCGACTCTAACCCTTCGGTAAGTCCTGCTCTTAAATGCGTTGGTCGTGTATAATGGCGTACCCGCAGCTCAGGCGATGGTAACGTCAGTTGATCCATTGTGCGGGAAAAGGAATAGGAAAACAGACGTAAGGGTAGCTGCTGTCGTATGGCCTAGAAACGAAGCGACACCGGCCACAAGGCCTTTGGTGGGCTATAACCACTTCGTGAGGCCGCGAGCGGAAGTTCCACGTGATCCCGAACACCTTGTCCAAAACTTCGAAGAAATCCTCTACAAGCCATCCATACAGATAAAGAGCATGAGTACAACAGCAATAGACGGATTCAATCAACAAAGTTTACGCAGGGTTCCCAAGCAGATTGTAAGAGATTGTCTTCCACCTACGAAAATAAAGAGAGAAGAGAGAAAGAGAGAAAGAGACTGAATGAATGAATGTACCTGAAGCACAGCAGGAGCCATGTGAATCTCGATCGTGTGGAAAGACGAGGGAATCTTGACGAGATTGACTGAATTCGAGTAAATGAGTCGAGTCCAAAGACTGACATGGTCGAGATCAGGGACTTGTTCGTCCAGTACTCGATCCATCAAGTGTTTCAAGCATCGTGATTTTGAATCCCATCATTTAAATTCAAAGCGACTTCTTGCCCTTCCTTCATCGTCGACCAGCAAAGAATCACTGGAAAATTGCACGTTTCAAGAAATGCTCGACTTGAAGCTCTTGATTTGAACCAAAGACACTCACTCGTGTACGATCGAATGTGCGAGCGATAGCCCAAGTGAGTCTCTGGACGAGAAACTTGAGGGGGATCTGAAGACGTGGCAACGATCATGGACACGGTGTGGCAAGTGGCACGGAGAATCTCGGGATACGAGATGAAACCTCGTGCATCTCGCATCGGATCGTGTTCATCGCAGAAATGAAGCGAGATTTGATCTAAGACCATTCCAAGTTTGAATACGAGGGGATTGGAGTCAATTCGGGGCTGAGATGACATCGTTAACACTGGACTGCAACTCATTTTAGCATCAGATACTCCCGAATCAAGACACGAGAGGGAAATAAGCCATGAACCTGCTCGATAAAAACACTTGACCAACAAGGTAGGACAAGGAACCGACTTGTCCTTTGTTTTGAAGGACGCAAACTGAATCCCGTCCACTTGCCAAAGCGTATTGGACCAGCCATAGAGTGGCAAGCCTACTTGGAAACGCGTTCTCTCGTTTGATACTAGCTGTCCTTTGTCCACCTTCTCCAAACAAGCGGAAGCAGCTAACCAGTCTCTCAATATCTCATTCTTCGACTTGTTCTTCGTTGACTCGTGTGGCTTCTTCCATCTCACGTGTTGGTAGCCTCCCTGTAGGCTCCAATCATAATCCATTAGTTCTGGATGATCACAGGCGGCTGAGGATCGATAAAGAATAACACATGAATCGATTAGCCCTTTTGAGTTATCGTGTACGTCAACAGTTGATGTTTCAAGTCGCGACGAGAAACGAGCAAACGTCTTCGGTACGTGGTTGTTGAGGATACAATGTACTTGTCGTGTCTTTGCCAGTATTTTTCTTTCTCGAGCACAAGAGAGACATCGGGAAGCAATACTGAGATCTCGTCGGTCCATTCATAGCCTTCTGTCATTAAACTCACTCGAAACGAGCACGAAAGTCGGATCATTTGAGTCTCATCGACCACGTCGTCACTCAGCTTTTATCTGAAGAGTTTCGAGCTGAGCCACGACGATACATCTGCTCGTATACTTTTCTTTTCCTCCTCTTTGTGCATATACAATGGCACACACCATCCAGCAGAATCACACGAAAGGATCTGAGCATCAAATCAGGGCATCAGTTTACGATAAGAAGAGAGAGAGGACAAGAGAACAAAGTCGACATACCGCTGGCTCTGTGGCTTTAGTCAATAAATTCCCGCGACTGTCTGTCGGAATGCACTTTAACGCAGCATCCTACACACGATCCAGAACAACGTCAGTCTTTGTCTTGAAGAACTCGGCAATAATTTCTTACCGTCGAGTTGATTACCACAACTAATGGACGGATCAAGAGCTTCCACGATCCATCGGAATGCACCAGCTCAAGACAATAAGCACTGGCCATGTTTTGTGTGTGGCACTACAAGTGATTTCACGTCCCCTTGGGCATCAAAAACGACGTGTGGAGACCAGTTTGTCTGGTCTGAAGCTGGAAATGAGTCAGCGATTGAAATGACCACGTGAGGCTCGAGACTTGGAAAGCCAAGCGCTCGTTCTACGCCTGACTCGATCACGTCTACACTTTGCTCTTTGCCAGACAAGCTACTGAGCTGGAGAGTCAACGCACTCGGTGTCATATTTACAACACTTAGAAGTCGCTCCACTCGAAGTCGAACCATCGGATGACGTTCGTGGCCAAAGGTAGCAACGACTTTGCAGCGCTCAAAGACAAAAGTTTGTTCCTTTGGATCGTGATCCTTTGTGCCTTGCAAGGACAAGGTCAAGGCCTTGACAGCAGTTGATGTTTCCTCATCTTGCAGTTCTACATCAATTGATTCACAAGGATTAATGACAGACACTTTCTTTGCATGAAATGGACCAAGTTCGAGCTTGACACGCGTATTCTACACACACAAACACCAAAGATAATTGAGTGTACTAGACACTACAAGTCGAGAAAGGCACGTACTTGCTGAGTAATGGTGACTGCAGGTGGCATATCAAGACGATTCTCCACTGTAAGAGCAGGCCACACGGAAACTTCGATCCAAGTGTACCGATTCGAGACTTGAGACTGCAAGGGATCAAAGTCCGTTGGTAATACTGTTCGACATTGGGCACGTGCAATCTTGACCCACGCATAATGACACGACTCGTTTCGATGCTTGGATGGGAAAGAGACAAGCGTCTTGTTCCCCTTCTTGTCATCCTCGTCCTCTACTTTCACCAAGTCAAATGCATCCGGGAGACTTTCTTCTGGAACAACAAGACACGACAATTCCTCCTCCTGCTCTTTCCCAATCTCCATTGACAATAACGATTGAATCATGACACGTGATCCATTAGCATCTTCGAGTCCTGACGCTGGAAGCGTACACTTCGAGCCGTCTAATGAGATACAATTCGAGTGGAACTGACCAGGCTTCTCTTGATCCAATGTCTGAGGGTTACTGCCTTCAGACACCCATTTTTTCTTTCCATTCACTTGAAACAGCACTGGAAACTCGCAATAATTGAAAACAGTCAGCGACGAGCGAAGCGTGACGCGAGTTTGCAAGCCACAGAGTTCGACAAGAAGCCATGACGTACAAAGTAGCGACCAGTGACGCCATCATCCTTGATCCGACATGGATCACACCAGCAAGACTCGTCCATTTCCTTGTCCTGTGCTTCTGGAAAGTCTTGTTCAGGGTCATCGAGAGCAAAACACAGCTGATAAAATGGACTGCTTGCGAGAGAGAGCCAACTATACGCGGCACTTGAGCTAGCAGCAAGACACAAACACTCGGACGTTCCTTCTTGACGATACCAGACACTTGTTCCCGAGCCATTTACGAGATAGATGCGCATTGTCGACAATTTCTCGTCATTCGAAGATACGATTCGATTCGTCTCTAATAGTCTTGGAAGGGCCGAGAGCAGCAACATCGTCGTTTGATTCAGATAGATGGAAACAGGGCCAACAAGGGTCGAAATCTCGAGGCTTTGGGAAGAAATCGCCATCATGACGTCAAGAGACGTTCGTGGGATCACTGAGATCGTGAGAAGCTGAGCCATATTGTCAAGATAAAGCTGCATCAAGGACGACAAGCGCACAGTCAACGTTCTCGCGTGACAGCGCCCGGATGTCGTCAAGGAGAGCGTGGTATCATTCAATTCGGCAGTCATTATGTCATGGAGCTCATTGCCACAAGTAACACAAAGCGAGAGCGAGACTTGTGGCAGTGAAAGGCTTGAAACCACTCGCTGATACGCGTCAAAGGCCAAAACCGAGTGAAGTTGCAACGATGAAGCAAGTAAAGCGTTGACGACAAGACGTGTCTGCTTGGTTTCCGACTCGTGTTCACTCTGCAATGGCGTTCTCCATCGCAACTCCCAATTATCAGCCGCATAGTCACCCTCAAGCGTGAATTCCCTTAAACGAGCACTAAACTCGAGCAATTTCAAGTGATACGCTGCTTCCTCCAAGTCTTCGTCAAACCATTGACTTACCAAGTCTCCAAAGCTCCCGGGATCGCTCTCGTCTTCGACTTGAGACCTCGTCACGGCTTCCCATGGCACGTAAAACTCACACACAAGCGCAAAACAAGCTCTCTTGTTGTCCCAATAGCGCAATTGACAGAGGAGATCACAGAGGCGAGTCGCCTCGCCATCCTTCCAGCTCCACGATGGCCATCCATTGAGGACTCCAGTGGGAGGAATCGGGACAGGAGTCGCTAAGATCTTGGTAATTTGGCGTGGAAGATGGTAACACCAGCGCATGCTCATCCAGCTGTGAGTTCGATTCCCTAGTCCAGTGTACGAAGAGAGTCGATCGCTCTGTTCATGGCCTTTGACAATCCATGGCTCGTTGCAAGCGTGAATAAAAGCTGTCACATGTGGTAATTGGATGTTAAACTCGTTTGGATCAATTGGAATCTCGACCTTTGGAGATGAAGTCGCTGCGATCGTCACGTTCTGAGTCTCAATCAACAGAGCTACGGTTAAGACCAACTCGCCACATGCTGGTCGTCGCCCTTCCGCCATTCGTTTCAAGAATTTCAAGTCATCTGTGGACAATCCTTGGAGCTTTTCGCCATGACGCTGTGGTATCAACCACTCAGCCTTGTTTCTCGCTTGGGAACCATGGGTATACGCAGTCAAGAGCGACTGAAAGCTCTCAACGAGGAAGACGACAGTTTGATACAAAGACCACTCACTTCTGCCTGGACATTAGCGCGTACAAGATCCGTATAGAGCAAAGCGACGTGAGTGGTGTCAATCGCACGTCGTTCGAGTATTTGATCTTGCTGTCCAGTGATTCGAACGCTGCAATTGGACACAAGTCGCTGCGCTTGAGACGCAGCTTGGATACAGCTTGAAACCTGTTGCCATGTACTAGACGTGTGAAAAGTACTTGGACTATTAAAAGTGCTTTCAAAGTGTACTTTCTACAGCGGAAAGTCCTCGGACGTAATGATCCCGAGCTTGTCGACATTGAGCATCATCTCCAGCGTTGGCACTGCAACAAAGCGCGTGAGTTCATTGATACTTTGGCCTGTCGAGGCCAGGGAGTGCTGGTTTTTGGCATCCGTTCCCAATCCAACGCTAGCAAAGACTTGGCCACTTGTTAATCAAATCTCAACCCTTCTTCTTCTTGTCGTGACATGTTGCTGCCAGTACGAGAGCACACTGGGAGCGATCAAGACTTTGATTTACCATCGCTGGTGGCACAGAAACGGCTTGACAACTGGTTCATTCCTTGTCTCGTCGACTTGAAAAGACTCGAAGAAAGCAAACGGAGGCTCTGACTGAACAAAACGAGCAACACTCTCAACAAATTGATGCGACAAATGCACTTGCTACGCTTGAACATCGAGAAAAACCGTTTCTTCCAACTGCTCGGCAACATTCCACCGTGCTGTAATGAACTTTTCGGGATAGTTTTCCACCGAGAAATGCCATAAACTTGGCTCCACATACGCTCCAAAGACCACTTGTTCGACTGCGTGGGTCGCGTTTCTCGCCTCATCATTTATTCGATGCCCGATCGCTACATTCTGAACACTAGCACTGCCTGAACGTGTCGAAATGTCGTAGACAAACGTGAGACTGCCAGCACGCAGATGTGAAGAATTGGTCGTCTCAAACGCATTCACTTCGACTCCATCGCATGTAAACGAGACTTCACATTGACATTTGCGTTCCAACTTTGAAGAGAGCTTGGACATCTGGAAAGGCTTGAGCTTTACTCGACTTGGTGTCTTGATTGCGAGACTAAGCGCTTGCATTTCTCACCTTTGTCAAGGCAACACAAGCACAAATCCCACCACGCGACGCGAAAGCCTTTTCTTCGAGACTGCACGTCACGTTAAAGGGCGACCAGAAGGTTTCAATCACTGCAAACTGCGCCAACTTTCGTGCCATTCGACTCATGTGGTTTTCAAATGGACCTGAACCGGTTTCTTCAGGCCTCTTGATCTTCTTCTCACAAGTCATCACCTCGCTCCACTTAAAGTCGGCAACAAACCCAGAGATCATGCCAGCGTTGCATCCAAGTCGGAGCTCCGATTGTCCAATACGTTGTGCTTGCACTGGTGCTTTCTTCGGCAGGATCCTGGAATTAAAGGGAGGATATCCTAAACCATCGAGTGAAATGTCAATTCGCACAGCAGAGGCCATCGACAAGGAATCCATGACCAAGACAACGTTTCCTCGTACGGCGCGTCCTCTTGTCATGCCATTTAAAAGGTCTTCACTTGGACAAATCACACGAACTTTACCACACATGATCGACACTTCGCACGTCGTCAAAGCCAAGGAATCAATGGACGCTTGGGCTTTCCGACCGTCTTCCTTTTCATCGTAAAACTTTGTCGCTCTGTTGCATCCACTCAATACGGAAGCGAGACAATAGAGACTGGATGGCGTCACGACAAGATCCAGTCTCTCCATTGAGCCAGCAATGACGCGGCGAGCAAGACCCGTAGCTTCCTGATAATTGCGATAAAATCCAGATAATAACGGGAAGGAATGACCAGTCTTGGCAGCTTCGTTCCAGGATACAAGGAGTGGAAATTCCACCATCTCGTGACCTTTGTCTTGCTGATCGTTGCCACTTGCAGTTCGAAACGCTTTGGCGACAAGACTGGTTAAATGTCACGATAGCATGGCCGAAGGGAGGGATGGCTGCTCCCTGGGGTTGAAATTTAATGCCCGAAAAGACTCGGCCAAGCGCTTTAAATCTGACAAGTCGAGGCAGATCAAAATGCCCAGAAATGCGCTGTCCGGTAAGCGGATAAACGCGCCAAAGACGCTGTGAACGTCTTGTTTCACTTGCTCGAGCACTTGAACATCGCCCACGGCTGTCTGGATATCGGTAAAGTGACCACAGTCGACTGTAGACTGAACGTCGTTCTTACTGGGTGAGTAATTGCCTATCCGAGCAGCGACCACAGTATGTAGCACTTGGCCATCGACAATCACATGAACAGGTTGATGACGGCCATCTCTCGAGTGCTGAATGAGATCAGAAGCACATTAAAACATGAATCAGATCCAACTGAGCTCCAAATCGCCAGTACCAGAGACACGAGGGGGTCTCTGCAGGCACAATGGGGTCTTTGACTTGGTTCGAAGGCGGCGAAACATTCACAAGCGGAAAGTTACTCGAGTGAGATCTTCTTCGATCGATTGGGGTTTTCAACAGATACAAAAGCTACAGAAGAGGGCACACAACACAGCATTAGTGATGTAAGGCGTCGAAGTTGTCTGTCTGTCTGTACCTTGAGTCAAGACAGCGAAGCCTCGATACTTGAGACAAAAAGCGTCATGTCGACTGCATACGCGTGACGACGATCGACAAAGCTATGTGAGAAGTTTAAAGCAATCTGAACGCCCTCGATGCCAGAAACCTTCGCAAGTTTCACGTCTTTGAGTACACCACTTCTCGATGTCTGGATAGTAGCGTCTTCCAGTGAGCCTTTCAAGTGACACTTGCCTCCAGGCTTAATCTCTGTTGATTCATCTGTCTTTATCTCCACTGACGATACCGATAGCAGCGGTACCTTCATCTCCAGAGCTTCATTCACTCGTATATCTCCACCAAGAGCACGTAGCTCAAGTTTCAAGCTCCAGCTCGTCGGCTCTCCATCTTCTTCTGGCTTCACAAAGATCTCACGTTGAGCTTCAGAGTCTTTACGATGCGGTACATGTGGCTTCATTCCTTCCATGAGAATTCTAACAACATGTACAAGCTCTGATCCCACTTCGACGTCCACATACATAAAGGCAAGCTTGGCTTCCACACCAACTTAAAAACATGGTACACGATACCGGTATTACAGATAGGAGAATCAGTAAGATACCTGGGGTATCAATTCGGTTGGGCAGACTTAAGAGAGAAGAACTGGGCCCTGAGAATAAGAAGCATACAACGCCGTTTGGCTACAGCAGCAAAGTGTGGCACGGCAGTAGCAGAACGCGTGCAACTATTCAACGCAATCGCACTACCCGCTATACTCTTTACGGCGAAGGTGTTTGAACCAACTGAAGCGGGGTTACATCGATTGCTACAACTTCAAAAGAACTTCATATGGGGTAATTCGACAAGCACGGAATCATGTCGTCATAAAGTTACGCCATATTTGCTGTTCACACCGAAAGGAGCAGGAGGGGTCGGCCTCATTTCTATATCGGTGGCAATAAGAGTGCAAAGACTTAAAACTGCTACTCAATGGTTGATAGCGACCCCAGATTGTTACCAGAGAGCCTGGATAGACTTATTGGATCCGGCCCACCGCGGCCACACCAGTGTACGTTTCACACCACTTAGAGGTTTTTCATTATGCAAAGCAGTTGGGGGAACTATAACGAAGCGGGGAGTCAATGTGGCAAGGGAGGTGTGTGAATGGCTAGGACCGAATACCGAGCAGACGACGGCACTGAATGTATACATGTTACAGCATCTGCCAAGATTGCTGGGCATCCAAGAGGTGAAATTGCAGCGGAAGGCCCATACGTTATTGCAAGGTGAAAGGTTTACCATAGAGATTGTGTAACAGGGCTGCTGTTACGCGGCTTACACTGTTAGTTTGCAATGAGGAAGCGTGCAAATTGTGTTGGACCAAATGTAATTTGGTCCTCCTTAGTTTACTTTAAATAAACTCAGATAGGAAAATAATCAATGTATTAATTATTATCGATTAAGTATATATATATTAATATATATACACTTAGGGACGTGAGTGCTAGAAGGTAAGTTTAAGAGTGAATATATTTATGAGTGGTTAAGAGCTAACTAGTATAATTAGACCTAGACTAATCATAGTAACATGTAGTATAAAACTGATCTTAATGATATTTTTATCATTAGATGACTTGTCAGATTCAATTATATCAGAATCTGTTCTCAAAGGTGGATTATGACAACTTATAATCCAATGTTCACAATTTCATGTATTACGACTGAAATTGAACTGTGATATTTCTATTCAAATATCACTTATGTAATGGTACCCCATTACATCACCCCCCACTCAAGCTGGTTGGCCAATAATATATCGTAATATTGGCCAATCGAGTGGTGGCACTTGTTGGTCATAACGATATTCAGTTATAACTCATCTTGACCAAAAGTAATCTAATGGTCAGCAAACGCAGCGGCGCTCTTACGGGCACTGCCGATGCTTCGAAAACAGACATCACCTCTGCATCGCGTGCGGAGGTGTCGTCGAATGCCGACGCTTCGAACGTAGCGTCGAGGCGCAAGGCAACTTCACAAGATCGCTTGTCTCTCGTGGCAGACGCTGTGGAAGCAGTGTCTAAGCGAGGGCGGGGAGACGTCGCGAATGCAGCGTCTTCCGCGTCTCCACCTGCCGCAAGGCGGGTGTCAAAGAAGAAGTTTAACGACCTCTTCGGAGAGTCATCCGACTCCGAGCATGAGGGCGAGGACGATGCCGTCCCCGTCAACAACTCTAGTGGGGTTAAGACCACCAGGACCGCTTCGCCGTTAAGTGATGGCGAAGTGGCTTCTGACGCCGTCGATTACGACAGCGACAATTCGATGAGGCGGTGGCATGAGGAACGTAGGGCTCCTCCTGGACCTCGTCATTCGCCAGGTCGTAGCGAAGACGACTTTGAGGTGGTAGGTGGTGCCCCACCCGCCAAGAAACATCGTGCGGAAGCGGCTTACACTGCTTCCGATTCACTGTGTCGTGTGGAACGTTATGTTCCGTACGAAGTGGGGTTTTGGACCCCCGCATGGGCTCTTGCCTATGATAGTGGTGGGCATGTAAAACGTGATTGTCAATACCCACTGTTTGACATTAATGCCCTTGACGATTGCGAGGACCTTCGCAACCGTCATTTCGATCGTAGTACTGACGATAGACGTCGGTACTTCATCGACCTTTTCTACCAGGCTCGTCACTACACGAACCGGAAAGGGTCGAAAAATAGTAAGGACGACAAAGACGCCCTTACTCAGAGTTGGAATGCCTTTGTTGAGAATTACAACAAAGATCCCGATAGGTACGTGAAGAAGGTTCACGCAAACCGCGAGCGCTTCTTAAAGTACTCGATCACAGGTAAAATGGAGTATGTCCATTTCACTTGTATCAAAGAGGGTTTCTCTTGTGGGGTTCCTTCGAGCATGAAGTGCCCGTGTTGTCCCCCTGGAGCTCCTCGTCTGACCGAAAAGGAGCTTAGAGGGTACCGAGGTTTCTCAGTACCCGCTGAAGTTAAGTGCTATGTCGACGCTCTTAAGGCATCGGAAGCTGCTTCGCAGGCATCAGCACCTAGTGTGGGCGTGCCGCCCTCATCAACACTTAGTGTTGACGCTTCTTTTGAGTTCGAGGAGAAGTATCCTTCTCGAACTCACGCAGGAGGTCAGGGGCATCCGCCCTCAACACCTCGATCGGTTCCCAAGAGTCAAACTCTTGGGAATATCCCAGCCAACGCACCAAGTACTCGGTACGCTGCCCCTTCTTATAGGGAACCGAGCGCTTCGAAAGCAAGCGCTCGAGAATGTAGCGCTTGTTCCCCTGACTGTCAATCAGGGGCGGCGGGGGTTGATAATTCCCTCGGCGCTGTTGTTGCGGCGCATGGCCATCAGGTCCGCATCCTTGAGAAGCGCTGTGACGCTTTGAGCGAGGACATGTGCCACTCGATGAAAACGTATCGTTATCATCGGGACGAGATTCGTGAGATTCTCGATGCGCAAGTTGTGATGCAGAAGAAGAGTGATCTTCTGATGCTTGACGTTGATCGTCTAAAGTCGGAGGTGGAAACTCTCCAAGCTCTCCAGGCTTCCCACCAGCGGTTGGAGGCCGACTACAAGTCTCTCTTGGGAGACTTGAAGAAGCACGGCATTCGCCGTGGTGATGCGTCTCGTCCGAAGACGTAGACGATCGGTATGGTTTGAGTCTCCCAACGTAAAACGTTGGGTGGAGGCGCATGGCCGCGGGAATGTCTAAGGTATAGGCATTCCCTTTAACACCTTGGACCTTAAAGGGCCCAATGAATTTAGGGAGCAACTTCCGTGTAGGGAAGTTGCTTATTGCATGTGTAGGTAGATTAGTTGTAGATAACATAACTAATTCACCTTTTTCAAAAGAATTTGTGTTCTTCCGTCCATTTTTATCTGCATTCTGCTTCTGCTTATCAAAAGCGGAAGCAAGCGCGTCTTTTACATAGCGTATTACAGCTTGACGTTGTAATACGAATTCATCTACTGCTTTGTTGGCAGTGGATGGGTTGTTTTCAGTGTCAGCAGCCATTGCTGCCGACACATATTCCGCATAAGCGGTTTCGGTTTCCGAAACTGCTTGAGTTTCTTCTGTAGTAACAGTAGAAGACTCATCAGTCTCTTCACAAGTTGCAGCTGCAGCTTGTGTATTGACTCGCTTTGAATTTGAGCGGGTCCCTCCCCCACTTAAATTTGGCGTACCGCCAAGTAAAGCCGGGGTTCGTGGATGCCGTAAGGCATTCACGTAAAACGGTGTGTGCTTGGTAGAAGCATGCACCGAGTTGTTTATAGCAAACTCAGTGAGTGGTAAGTAATCACTCCACTGCTCGAAGGCATGCGCGTAAGAACGCAGCATGTCGCCGAGAACGCGGTTAACGCGCTCAGTCTGCCCATCCGTTTCCGGATGGTCCGCGGTTGACATCTTCAACTGCGTGCCCAATAACGAGAACGTTTCTTGCCAGAAACGCCCTGTAAATCTTGGATCACGATCCGAGACTATGTTTTCCGGCATTCCGTGTAAACGGAATACCGTGTCAACGAATATCCGCGCCGTTTGCGCAGCGGTGACATTCGCTGACACTGCAGCAAGATGAACCATCTTACTGAAACGGTCTACAAAGACCACAATGCCTGTTTTCCGACTGTGATCAGCCGGAAGACCAAAGATAAAATCCATAGAAATGGACTTCCAACATTCTGTCGGAACCGGCAGAGATTGGAGGGGAGCCTGCGCGGACTGTGCGGGCTTGACGCGCTGGCAAATCTCGCAAGCGCGGACGTACTTACGTACCCATTTATATTGGTTACGCCAGTAGAAATCGCGTGCGAGAGAAGCATACGTCTTCTCTCGACCCTGATGCCCCGAAATCGGTGCATCATGGTACTCAAACAAAATTTGATGTTTGAGATCATCGTCGTTCGGAACGACAATGCGGTTAACATCATCTTGGTCTGTGCTGTAAAGCAACAGACCATAGTGCAATTGATAACGATGCACGCATGCGCGAAGGAACTCAGGAAGTTCCTTACGCTTCCGATCTGATTGATCACTCAAGTAATCGATCAGTAGGCAACTTTCCTCGTCTGTCTCGTACGCTTGACGTATTTGTCGCACAAGCGACGAAGACAGATCGGTGCAACGTATCGCGTTTGCACTGGTTGCTTCGGTTACCGACCTCGTTTGGTGCAGTGGTTAAGGCCCTGCCCTCGGGACCGGGAGATTGCGGGTTCGAGTCCCACCGTGGACGAAAATTTAAAGTCGGATAGAGTCGGGGTCCAAAAGTGTAATGAAATGAGGCCCTTACAGCAACGCGCTTGACATGGCTTACACCACCCTGTATAGGGTCAGGTTCTCTAAATATCATCACTGGTTGCTTCGGTTACGGACGGTTTCGTATCGTAATCGGGGCGTCGTGATAGCGCACCCGCTACCACGTTCAGCTTTCCCGGTTTATACTCAACCGTGAAGTTGTATTCTGCACAGAATGACAGCCAACGTGCTATTCTTTGAGAGATGTGCGGCGAATTCACGACCGTGCGTAGCGACGCATGGTCCGTGTAAACCACGAAGGGTCTATCTCCTAAGAGATAGACCCTAAACTTCGCCAGTGCATACTTCATGGCAAGGAGTTCCTTGTCATGCACCGGATAGTTGCGTTCGGCTGGGCGCAGCTGACGCGATTGGTAATAAATCACGCGATCACGATCATCGTGATCACGTTGCAACAAGGCGCAGCCGATGGCGAAATCGCTCGCGTCGCAAACGACGTGGAACGGTCGCTCGTTGTCGGCGATTGCCAAAACGGGAGCCTCAGTCAAGCTACGCTTGACTGCACCAAACGCATCTTGGCACTGGGTATTCCAGCGCCATTCGATATCTTTCTTCAATAATTGAGAAAGAGGTCGGATCAGACCGGCATAGTTGCACGAATATTTGTGCAAGTATGTCGCCAGTCCGAGGAACTTTCGAAGTTCCTTGACGTTAGTTGGCGGAGGCCATTCAACGATCACCCTGATCTATTCTGGATCGGGGCGTACCCCATTCTTGCCTACAAAGCAGCCAAGAACGGGTATCTCGGGTGCACCAAAGGTGCACTTCTTTAAATTTGCATAGAGCTTGTGCTTGCGCATAAGCTCTAACACCTGACGTAGATGTTCTTTATGAACGTCTACATCAGTTTTGCCATGTTCAGCCTTGCTATGGATGAAAACATCATCAAAGTAGCTCGGCGCGAACTCTCGCACCGGGCGCAATAGATGTGTGACGCATCTGTTGAAGGTAGCAGGGGCATTTCGAAGCCCCTGTGGCATCACAAGCCACTCCCAAAGCATACCGCTTGGGGTGCTTACAGCCGTGAGAAGAATATCTTTCTCACGCATAAGGATTTGGTAGAAACCATCCCTTAAGTCGAGAGCACTGAAAACGGTGCTCCCGCTCATGCCATCGATGATGACGTCTTTTCTCGGTATCGGCGTTTGCGCCGGTACCTTTGCTGCGTTCAGCTTATTAAAAGCGTGAACGATTCTCCACCCACCAGTGGACTTCTTAACACAAAAGGTGGGGCTGGAGTGCGGAGAGGTAGACTCTCGCACATGCCCCGCCTTACGACGAGTTTCGAAGAACTCATCGATTGCTTTTACTTGATCGCGCGGCAATGGCCATTGCCGCGTGACACAGTACCTCGTGCCGGGGACGAGATCGATTTCGTGTCTCGTTCCCTTATCCTTGGGAAGCTCACAAGGTACTTCTTCTGGGAATACGTCAGCGTATTCCCAAAGTACTTCGTAGTACGGAGAAGTCGCTTTAAGCGACTCCCAGCTCTGCGCTTCAAAGCGCTGGACTTTGGTTTGATCACTGGGAACGAGTTCGTTCTCAGTGTTCTTTCCATTGGGAACGAGTTCGTTCCCGCTGGCTTCTAATTGTAAAGTGGATATTCGCTCTCGAATATCCACAACCTCATCAGATGCGACAATGACGCAGATCTGTTCGATCTGATCATTTCGCAAGTTCTTTACGAACTTCTTCCAACTCAAAGCTGGAAGAGCCATCATCTCTGAACTTAGGTTCGAAGGGTTGTCAAGTGTGAGAGACTGGGTAGCTAATCCGGTCTCTGTCTGCGTCAGGACGTTGATCGTCTCGACGGACACAGCTGCTAGATCAGACGCATTTGTCCGATCCGTGACACGGTGATCATCACTCGTGCACAAGGCCTTCTCTTCATGGTGACCACTGTCTACCATGTTGTTCATGCACTCTCGACTGTTCTTAGTCGTGAGTTCTTTATTTTCGACACGGAAGTCATTTGCTTCCGTGACGGTTTCATTCCTTTCACGGTGGGTGTTTCCCACCGCGTGCGCATTCTCTATACCACGACCGTCATCGGTTGTAGTTGTAACTTCAACACGGGAGTGCTTTGCACTCGTGTTGCACACATTAGTGACGCGCAACGACTCGTTCGTCGCGCGTTCGCGTCTCTCTGGACTCTGATCAGCGGGTGTACCATCCGCCGATCTAGACAGATTAGATCTGGTGGTGCCATCGCTATCCACCAGGCTATCTGACGCTGCGGTTGTATCATGAGATACAGCCGGATTACTCACAGGGTGATCAGATCCTGTGAGACCGCCGCAGTCGATCGACAGGTTAACCCAATCGATCGTTGGTTGATGCTTGGACATCCAAGGGATGCCCAAGATGACATCGAACTTGTCATCAAGATCGAGGACGATGTATTCATCCTCGAACGACAGTTCGTCTAACTCGAGGCGTGTTCGAATAACACGCTTCGGTATAGTCACAGTTGCACCTGTTGCTAACCGGACTGATAATGTTATGGGGTACCATTACATAAGTGATATTTGAATAGAAATACCACAGTTCAATTTCAGTCGTAATACATGAAATTGTGAACATTGGATTATAAGTTGTCATAATCCACCTTTGAGAACAGATTCTGATATAATTGAATCTGACAAGTCATCTAATGATAAAAATATCATTAGATCAGTTTATACTACATGTTACTATGATTAGTCTAGGTCTAATTATACTAGTTAGCTCTTAACCACTCATAAATATATTCACTCTTAAACTTACCTTCTAGCACTCACATCCCTAAGTATATATATATATCATTATATATATATACTTAATCGATTATAATTAATATATTGATTATTTTCTGAGTTTATTTAAAGTAAAC
>MIQA02019550.1:0-14032 GCA_001887855.2 Sclerospora graminicola
AAACTTCACAGTGTGCGTAGGAAAATCTTAGGCTGTTCAAGCTTTTCATTTTGTTTATGTATGACAAATTTGGTTAGACAACCAGGGAAAACCTCACATAGTTTGCGTAGGAAAACCTTAGGTTGTTCATGCTTTTCGTTTTGTTTAAGTATGTCAAATTTGGTTAGTATACCAGGGAAAACCTCACAGAGTCTGCGTAGGAAAACCTTAGGGAAATTGTCTATTTATTTTGTATGCTTGTATCGACTTTTTATTACAAGTTGTCACGCCAAGTTTATTTCTCAAATAAATGAATTGAGGCTTTGGAAGTGCCTTGGTAAAAATATCGGCTATCATGTCCTTTGTATTGCAATATGTAATAGCAAATTGTTGTTGTTCTACTTTTTCTTGAACGAAGTGATAGCGTATATCGATATGCTTAGATCTACCGTGCAATTCGGGATTATTCGCAAGTTTAATACAACTTTGGTTGTCTTCGTGAATTATTGTTGGCTTTGTGGATTGAAATCCAAGTTCACTTAGCAGTGTATTTAGAAATATTACTTCCTGCATGCAGTGACAGAGTGCAATGTACTCAGCTTCAGTTGTGGATAGAACCACAGTGTGGTGTTTTCGAGAAAGCCACGATATCGGACTTTTACCGATCATTGTCACAAAACCACCTATTGATCGTCGGGTACTTGAACAGCTCGCATAGTCAGAGTCTGAAAAAGCAGTAAGACTGTCCGTGAGTTGACGGGTAGTCTGCTGGATGGTTCCACCAAGAGTTAGTCCGTGGATTTTTTTGCCATGTGGGTATCTGAAATCTCGAACTACTGCTTTCCAGTGTTCTTCTCCAGGGTTGGAGAGGTATTGACTTACTTCTCTCATGTAGTACGCAAGATCAGGGCGAGTGCCTATCATAAGATACATGGAGCTTCCGACTGCTTCGCGATATGTAATGTCTTTCATCATATTTCTATCAGCTTCCGTTTGAGGGCTCATGGCACTAGACAGTTTAATGTTGCGGTCAACTGGTGTAGTGACGGGATACGTCACAATATTTTTAAAGCAATCCAGGACCTTAGTTGTATATTTCTCTTGGTGAAAGAAGATTGTTCGGTCTTTGCAGTTCCGTGACGGGATACGTCACAATATTTTTAAAGCAATCCAGGACCTTAGTTGTATATTTCTCTTGGTGAAAGAAGATTGTTCGGTCTTTGCGGTTCCGCTCTATGGACCACCCGAGCAAGTACTTTACCTCCCCTAAATCTGAATCTCTGCTTCAGGGCAGATTTGATTTCAGTGACGAGGGCAGGTGTTGGAGCGATGATCAGAAGATCGTCAACATAGACTGCACTATAGCATGTCTGGTTATGGAGCGATCCGACAAAGACACATCAATCTTTGATGAGACGTTGGAATTTGATGCTCTCCAGGAATTTCGCGAGGGTTTGATACCAAACACGCGGTGCCTGTTTGAGTCCATACAAGCTCTTCTTGAGCTTGCACACCAAATGCTCTTTTCCTGGGATTGCAAATCCCTCAGGTTGCTCCATATAAATTTCTTCATCAAGAAAACCATTGAGAAAAGCAGTCTTCACATCCATTTGGTGAATTTCATAGTTAAGGATTGCTACAATAGTAAGAAGAAGACGAAGGACTTCCATTCGTAGCACAGGGGCAAAAATTTCTATGTAGTCAATACCAAACTGTTAGAGAAAACCTTTTATTACTAATCGAGCTTTAAATCGATCTACTTCGCCGTTGCCGTTGTATTTGACAACCCAGAACAATCGGTTTCGAAGTACTTTCCTTCCCGATGGCCGAGGGACAAGTGTCAATGTGCCGTTGTCATCATGAGACTTGATCTCAGATTGAGCAGCATTGAACCAGTCTTCAGCATGGGTAGATGTCATAGCTTCACGGAATGTACGCGGCTCGGCAATATAGCGAATAGCTAATAGGGTGTATATGAGATTGGCTCGACGATGTTCGGCTGCAATGTTCTCAAAACCGTTTAAAAGTGGAGCGGATTTTTCAAGAAGAACGTCATTTTGTTTACCTATGTCATCAAACTTGCGCTTGGTGCCTCGTTGGGATGGTTGTGTAATAAAGCTATATGTTTGCTCGTTTCGGTGCAAAGCATCAGCCAAGGATGGCAAGTGAAGTGATTTAACCGCTGATGTAGATGCAGCCCATTCTGTAGGCTGATGGGTTACATTATAGGGTGTCGTAGGCAATATAATACGATCGGTATATGGGGAAGTATCATCCCTAATAGGTTGTTCTAGCTCTGTTGATCGATTTGTTGATCTATCTAATCCTGGTTCTGTTGGCAAAAATGCCAAGGAGGGGAATACGGTTTCATCAAAGGTAACATCACGGCTGTAGATAATCTTGCCAGTGGAAACATTAAGTAATCGAAAACCACGCTTATGGTCGGGTAGACCGAGGTACATGCATATAGTAGCACGCGGATCTAGCTTGTCCCGATGTGATTCTGGGACGTGGACAAAAGCTTTGCATCCAAAAACACGGAGATTCATGACGGAAGGTTTCTACCAAAGCTCATATGGCATTTATTATTTGTAACAGAGCTGGGGGTCATGTTCACCAGGTCGGTAATGTGGCGAACGCATTCAGCCCATAATTCACGAGGTAAATTTCCATCAAATAGGGTAGCCCGAAAGCGTTCCATATAGGTGCGCATTCTTCTTTCAGCTACGCCATTCTGTTCAGGCGTGTATGCCATCGTAAATTGTGTTTTGGTTCCATATTTGTCCCACAACGTCCGACCAAGTTTTTCATACTCTTTCGCATTGTCAGCTTGGAGAGTTTTAATTTCAGGGTCATAATAAATGGACGTGTATTCGACAGTGTGAACGTCAGAGCTAAAAACGTTAAGTGCCTTGCGGCGAAAGTCTTCATAGCATTCATATAGTTCTGAACGAACTTTGATAATATATGTGACTGCGAAACGCGTACAGTCATCAATAAAGATTAAAAATAGCGACAACCGGTTAGACTTGGTGTCGGCATTGGACCACATATATCACTATGAACCTTTTCAAGAGGAAATTTTGCACGTTCAACGATTTTATTTAGATTAAATGGTTGACGGTGTGACTTTGCTAGTGAACATGAAGAACATGTAATATCTAGTTGCGATCCTACTCCATCGAGTTCATGATCGATGATCGCTTCATTCTTAGGCAAAGCCTGTAATATACGAAAGTTAGGATGGCCCATTCGTTTATGTAAACGTAAAATGGCTGACTTACCATGAAGGGTGATCAGAGCCGTCGGGTTGCTGGTCGATGTCGACTTCGGACTTGCCATGAATTGGTACAAGTCGGCATGCGTGGCAATTTTGGCCTTCACGCTAAAATGTTGACTCGTATTAATCGCGCATTGCATGCGATTAAAAGAGAAGCGAAAGTCTTCCTTCACAGCCGCAGGCACCGAAAACAAATTGAACTTGATTTCGGGCGCGTAGAGGACGTTGCGCAGCATGAGCGTCTGAGGTCATCCCTTGGAATCAATGACCTTGAGGGAGATATCACCAATCGCAAGGATCGGGATTTGATTCTTCCCACCCACAGTGATCCAGCCTGTGTAAGGCGTTGTCGTCGTGAACCACGCTTGGTTATACGTCACGTGGCGCGTACAACCAGAGTCGATAGTCCAGACCGGATCAACATCCGTGGAAGTCATTTTGGCTGTCAAACCGAACGTCGACACAGTGGCGGCGGTAATGGCAATCATCGCGCTGTTGTTGTGACGGGACTGATGGTACCTGTTGTTGCCTTGGTTGAAATTGCTGTTTCCACCATTGTAGCCACCGTTACCATTGTTGTAAGCATCACTGCTACCATTGAAGGTGCGCTGTGGGTTGTAGCCGGAATTACCTTGGCTGTTTCCACGACCGGAATTGCGGTTGCCTTGACCGTATTCACGCTGACCAAAATTACGCCTGCCCCCGTTACCGTTGCGGTTGGTGCCACGCGAGTATGGGTGCTGACGATTGCTGTGAACATTGGTCGAGTTGCGTCGGATGCTCATGTTATTGCTCGGCAACTTGAAGTTGGTAGGGATAACCGTGTTTGGTTTTACCTGACCAATCGACATGTGCTTCACCAACACTCGGCACGTAGCCATCGTGTGGTTTGAGCGATCACAGTACGAGCATATGCGTTGACTGTCAGTGTTCGTACCCACAAGGGCTTGAGCACTTGCAACAGGAGCATTTGATACCAGAGCACGTTCATTCTGGGTTTCAATACTTTCGGGTGTACCCCGGGATAGCGCGAATCTCTCTTGCGCGAGTTTCTTGGTCACATGGGACTCCAAGTTACTCTTAAGCTCTCGAAGAGGCAAGATTTCACGGTTTCCGCGCCAAATGCGCATCTCACTCTCCCACGATGCAGGCATCGCGTTGAAGAGGAACACAGAGAAGACATTATCGTCAAAACTGTTGTTCAGTACGGTATTAAGGCCGCTCATGGCGTCTTCGTACTTGAGAATGAACTCTGTCATGTCATCACCTTCCTGGTAACGAGCATTGTACAGGTAGTTCATAATGCCGTAGGGATCACCGTAAGCCTTGGTGCCCTTGTATCGATCGCATATGGCTTGAAAAATATCATAAGCCTTGTCGAAACCCTTGACAATTCTGATATGCTTATCGTCAAGCGTCTTCATCAAGAATGACTTGACTTGAGCATTCAAGCGACGCGTCTGAGCAGCAGCAAGGAGAATCTTGTTTCTCGCTTTGGCTTTAGCCTTCGCCTTGGCTCGCGCCTTGGCTTTTGCTGCTTTTGCTCTTGCCTTGGCAACCTTCCTGGCATTCAGTGTTCCAAAAGATTCAACTTGAGCAGAAGCTGGGAGCACAGGGGTTGCAGGCTTTGATACATCATCGTTTCCATCTTGAACTGCCGAATCCTCGATCGTGAGTCGGCGGACGTCGGTTGATGCGACAAAATCTTCTTCGTCGTCGTCGATTTCTTTATCCGGTTCCACATTTTCGTCATGCGAGTCATTTTCTTCAACATAGTTGGAATCCGAATCTGGATCATCGTCGGTGTCCGAAACCATGTCCTCGTCGTCATCGTCAACGACTGGGTTTAGCTCGTAGTTGGGGTCTTCAATGAATCGAAGCAGGTTCTTCCCGTCCAGGTATGCTTGAATCCGGGTCTTCCAGACGTCAAAGTTGTCGGACCCGGTCAGGCGAGGAAAATCGGATGAGGTGGAGCTTGGGCTCATAACCTGTTGAAGTGATAGCACGTTGCGCGTAGAAGTAGTGAAGGTAGAGAAAGAACTTGCTTGCAAGAAGGCAAAAAGAATTATATTTTACTTTTATCAAGGACACTAAGCATTATGTCTGTAGAGACATTCATGTAGAGTTCCTATACCTCAGTAGAAACATTAACACTTAATGTATATATGTGCAAGTGTAGCGGATGCAATGCCACTTATTCTCTTATGTGTTTATTCTTCAAAGAGTACCAAGGGTAATGCTTCCTTATTAGATAAGAGAGGTAATTCTTATAAAGAGTAAATGTACTGCGTACAAGCCATTTACTCCAACAAGTTAGATAAGTAATCCATGCTGAATTGAAAACAGAATAAACCTTTCCCATCACTCGATATGAAGTTGCGCTTGCACCTCAAGACAAACGATGCCTCTGTAGCGCTTCCGTGGTACTCAGAACCACCATCTGACCCGATCCAATGGGAAAAGCAAGCATCGCCCTTTAACATATTTTACCTCTGGAGCACTTGATCGTTGACGGGCTACAGCTCGTTTTTTTTTATTAAACTAATGAAAGTCGTTGTTGATATGGCATGAGGCATGAGGTACTTCTGAAAGCGATCCTAAGTCAGGTAGAAATGAGTCCAGCAATTTATCGATGCACCCGGACCTGCGGTGAATCAGTAACTAGACTGCAGACTTGAGGTTCGTGGGCTGCCTCCTCTTTCTTCCTTTTGAGTGCCGATCTGTTTATCATTGGTGCTGATACAGTATTACTACTACTCGCATCCTCACCGAAATGCCTCATATAAGCTTCACCGGAGCGCCTCATTTAACTAGGTGGTATCAGGACCAGTCATTTAGACTGGACCGCAACCAGTCATTTTATCTTTGAGTTAACACCATTCATTTTTCTTATTGCATATTGTTTATGGTTATACTAAAACTAAGTATAGCATGTTTGCGCAAGTAGGATAGGCGATACCATTAGGTGTGGGTTACAACAACAAAACTAATGGTTAGGAAAGGTCAAACAAAATTCAGTTTTTAATTTTCCAACCAACGCCGCAAGTCCTCACAAGTGGTAGCACTTGTTGATCCCTCCCTTCGCGCCTTCGCTGCTCGCTTTCGCTACGCGCTTTCGCCGCTTGCTTTCGCTTCGCGCTTTCGCTGCTCGGTTTCGCTTCGCGCCTTCGCTGCTCGGTTTCGCTTCGCGCCTTCACTGCTCGGTTTCGCTTCGCGCCTTCGCTTCTCGGTTTCGCTTCGCGCCCTCGCTGCTCGGTTTCGCTTCGCGTCTTCGCTGCTCGGTTTAGCTTCGCGCCTTTGCTTGTCGTCTTCGCTTCCCGCCTCATCCTTTTCGCTGCGCCTTCCACATCGCGCTTCCTCGGTGCTTTCTTCGCGCTCTCTCTCGCTTGCGGCTTTTGTTTCGGCTGGTGGTGTTTAAGCTTGGTTTGGCGCCTGGTTCTGCTTCGTGTCGCTCGTCGTGCGGTGTTTTTGCTTGCTGTTGCTTGGACTCGTGCTTCTGTTTACTTCGTCACGCGCCTGTTTACCTGCTTGCGCCTGCGAACTTCTTGCTTGCGCGGTTCCTGTTTCGTTTCGCTGCTTCTTGTGGTGCTGGTATTGCTGCTTTTTTCAAGTTGCACGTCTGCTGGTGCTTCCGATTGCGTTTGCTCTTTCGTCGACCCGAGTGCCGTTCCGACTGTTCCTTTGCGCTGCACCACTGCCTTGCGCCGGATTTAGGACAAGTACGCCTCGTTGGACGGTTAATTGGACGAAGAAGTTTCGCGCGGCTGAAATTGCGTCTTCGTTGGAACTCTGCTCGTAGCGTGGGAATTCCGCTCGCAGGTTTATCAAGTTAAAGCTCCATCCCTTTGAAAGTGCGTTCTAGCGGCTTTGAGAGTGTTGCCTTTACATCCACTGTAAACCTAAGAGTCTGCTCCGCAGATAGAGCCACTTAGTCTGTGTGAAGTGGGGTACGGCTTGAAGTTGCGAAGCAGTTAATTCATCTGGGATAAGGTTAAACTTTTGCGCATTAAGCCGTTAATAGGCAAAGTAAGCCGTGAAGTTCTATGAGCAAGAAGCGAAAAGCTAAAGGAAAGATTTCATTCGGTTGCAGCAACGCTTTCGTGTTTGACGGTGGGGAAAAGGCTGAAGAAGCGGCTAATAACCTCATCGCGTCGTTAAAGAAGACCCGGCGCATCGCTAAAATCCTGTCAAAGGAAATTACAAAGGAGAAGGCCATTCTTCCTAAGCAAGGGACAACCTTATCGGAACCTCTACACCAAGTCGACGTTCTTCTGCAAGAAGTTGAGCGCACACTTCTTAAGGATTTTCGTTATAATTTACGTGACCTACATAAAGTAAAGTAATCACCTAAATTTTACTTTCCTTCTCGATCATGGCTCAACCGTCCAATGCCGAGCTTATGCAGCAAATGATGCAGATGCTGCAAAGACAATAAGAGCTTATCAATACATTGGCTGCATCTCAGCGAGAAGGGGTGCTTAAAGTAGACGGACTTCGAATGCCGACTTACAGTGGACGAAATGAAGAATCGGCGCGACTTTTTTACATGCAAATCCACCAATACTTTAGCGCCCGCGGAACGAATTGGAAGAGTGAGAGCATGGCCCCGCAAATACTTGCTGTCCTGAGGAGCTTATTGCGGGGACCAGCGGCGAAATGGTTCTTGCTTCATCAAGAAGAAATCCACTCGGTGGACGAATTTTTCATCGCAATAGAGAACGAGTTTGTTCCTGCGGATCTACAACACAGTCTGAGAGATGATCTTCACCGGCTTAAGCAAACCAATTGCGCCGGGATAGTGGACTATATCGCGAAATTTAGGCAAATTATTTCGCAGAGATGACCGAGTTCGATCAAATCATTTATTGTCAGCGGGGACTACGGCAGAGAACTCAGGAAGAAGTTCGGTATCGACGTAGTACAACCTTGTTGGACGCCATTACTGTTGCGCTTGATTTTGAACGCGCACATTCGGGTGGTTATAATAATCACGCCACCGCACATCCTCGTCCTGGTCCACAGTATGGGGTCAGAGAATCGTCCCAGTATCCTGAGCCAATGGAAATTGACCATGCACGGCCATTTTAACGGTCATCCCCATCTCCGCATCAACATCACCGCTCCAACCGACCTAAGTGCGCGTACTGCAAGAAACTCGGACATACCATCCAGCAGTGTTATAGGCGACGAAACAGGCAGGCTGTTAACGACAACGATAACACTCCGGCTCGTGCAAATATTAATTTTTTCGAGAATGAGTCTGACCATGAATCCGTGGAAGAAGAAACAGTCGCCGGCACATCACATGAAGTTATCACTACACTAAGTGAAGCGGATTTGCACCCTTTACGGGTAAAGACTTAATCGTCAAGAGCGGTTCTCTTGACCGTCGTGCTGTCAATATTATGCTCGATTCAGAAGCCACATGTAACGTGGTCAAGCCAGGCTTGTTGCAATGTATCCTTTCCGAAGTGACAATTCAAGTTACTCGTTTTGACGGCACTAACACCATCAAGAAAAAAGTGAATAAAGGCGTTGCCAATATATCCTTTGGTGGGTATCATATTTCGGACGTTCCTGTCATTGAGTGGTCAATGAACAATTCCCATGATGTAATTCTGGGCAAGCCCTGGTTTACTACACATGAGCCAATCATCAATTGGCTTACGCATCTCGTTTCATTCGACAGTGGTGATCTTCCACACGACGACGTGATTGCTCCGGTCCTTATTTCCTCTGCCGAGTTTTCGAAAAAGTTAAAGACCGCCCATTACGAAGAAATTTTTCGAATTAAAATTTGTCAGGTTTTCGAATCGGAAGTTCTTTGCGAGCCAAAATTAAAGTCGTTGCTCGATTCATTTACAGATGTCTTTCCGGCCAAACTACCGGATTCGCTTCCTCCGCATCGTTCTGTGGAGTTTGAGACAAACATGCAACCGAACGCTCGACCGAGTAATCGTCCGCCGTTTTCGCCTTTCGCAAGTTGACTAAGAAGCCTTACAGAAGTTCGTCGAGGAGAATCTTTCCCGGGGGTGGATTGAATTATTGGACTCACCCTGGGTGTCGAACATATTTGGCATTCCCAAAAAGGACCCAACCACAGGAACCAGTTTGGTGCGCTCAGAATGGATCCGTTCCGGGAACTCCAATGTTCTGTTACGTTGGGTTATTGACTTCCGTTATGTCAACCCCCAGTCAGTTGTACCCAAAATTCCATTAACCGCGAATCGATGAGTTATTCGATATCTATGTATGAGCTTTTTCACAGTCATCGACTTGGCCCAAGGTTATCATCAAATGCGTATTCACCCGGATAGCAAGAAGTACACCGCGTTTCGTACGTCTAACGAGACCTACCATTGGTGCGTTGCTCCTATGGGCCTCGCGGGAATGCCTGGAATTTGGTCACGCTTAATGCGTGTTCTTTTCGGAAATTTCCATTCGTGGTTGTCTATTTGGATGACATATGCGTTTTTTCTGTCACTTATGATGAGCGTTTGGAGCATCTAGCTCTCGTTTTTGCCGCCTTACGCACCGAAAACCTCTACGCACACATCTGGAAGTGCAAGTTTGCACGCAAGGAGGTCCCCTTTTTGGGGCATACGGTTTCCGACAAAGGGTTGGCTGTGGATACTACCAAGACGGAGGCAATCGCGAAGTGGCCAACACCGCTCTCAGTCAAGGAGTTACAAAGTTTTCTGGGCCTTGCAGGCTATTATCGCCGCTTATCCATCAGTTTGCCGACATAGTCCTCCCGTTAAGCCATCTGGTCAAGAAGGATACGCCATGGGTCTGGACTGCCTCACAAGAAGCTTCCTTCTTACGGCTGAAGGCTGCCCTCCCGGAACCTGTGCTGACCTTGCCCAACTTTTCTTGCCCTTTTGTTCTGACGACAGATGCGTCCGGGTCGTGTGTTGGGGAGGGGGTGTTATCCAAATTTTTGGGATGCCACGATCATCCCATCGCTTTTTTTCCCAAAAAGCTGGGCGTGCATGAGCTTAACTGGCCTGCTCACAAAAAGGAGCTCTTTGCCATCAAAGCTGGGTTAGACAAATGGCGTCATTATCTTTACGGTCATCAATTTGAGATTTTTACCGACAATAGCGCCTGTTCTTGGCTGCTTCACCACCCTAAATATCTCCCAAGCTAGCTCGGTACTTAACCACGTTTTCTCAGTATACGTATACGATACACCACATTAACGGGGCATTAAACGTCGTAGCTGATGCGCTCTCGCGCCGACCTGATGATACATTGGCAACGACAATACGCTTTCACGAGTGTGATTCCAATTGTCAACAGCGGGGTTCGCGTTTACGTTGTTCTCCTTCGGTGCCACCACTGCCCCGGGAGGGGTGTGAGGCCATGAAAGTTGCGGCCTTATTGGCAATGTCAAATGTCGATCTGTCACCAGACGTTTGTAAGATGTTTCAACAAGGTTATCAAAGAGATGCGGAATTCAAAGAGACATGGTATCATCCGGAAACTAGTTCACTGTTCGTGAAAAACGATGAGCTACTGTTTTTGCGCTCATCAAATAAGCTCACGCGCCTTTGCGTTCCAAACAACAATCGCTTGAGAACTCAAGTCATATCGGAGTATCATGACTCACCCATAGCTGCTCATCCTGGCACTCGCAGAACATTCTTGCGTGTTGCGCAATGGTATTATTGGAAATCCTTCCACAAAGACATCAAAGAATATGTCAAAACGTGTTAAACCTGTGCACGTTGGAAGCATGACAACCAAAGAAAATACGGATTACTCATGCCAATTCCTATTCCCGATGCATGTTGGCAAGTAGTGTCCATGGACTTTATCACGGGGCTTCCTATTTCAAATGGATTCGATGCCATTTTAACGGTTGTCGACAATTTTTCAAAACGCACAAAGTATGCAGCGGTGCACGTCAAGGATGATGCTCAGAAAACGGCGAAAGTGTTTTTTTGACAGTGTAGTGCGTCACCATGGTCTTCCAGAAGTCATCATCAGCGACAGAGATAGCAAGTTTACCTCAACGTTTTGGAAATCTCTAATGACAACCATGGGTGTTCGGTTAAGTATGACCACCGCCCATCGAGCCCAAGCCGATGGACAAACGGAACGACAAAATTTAGTCGTCGAAGATGCTCTTAGATGCATGGTATCATATCATGGCACCGATTGGACAGAGCACCTGGGAAGTATCGAGTACGCCCATGCTACACTCGTTAGCGCATCAACAGGATACTCTCCCTTCGAAATTGATACGGGAAGGAAAGAACGGACACCATGGGAAAAATCGCTGGAGTCAAAAAATCCCCAAAAGGAGAATGATGTACAAGCTAAAGAGTTTGTGGAAGCTCGAGCAAAGATAATCGAGCAAGCTCGTAAGAATCTGCTTAAAGCCCAAGCTACGCAAAAGCACTACTATGACCAAAAACGCCGCCTTAATCAAGTCAATTTAAGGTTGGAGATCTAGTAATGTTGGATACGCGTATAGTATCGTTGAAACACGCCGCCAAAGACATGGAAACAAAACGGGCAAAGTTTGCGGCAAGAAAGATTGGGCCATTCGAGATAATAAAGATGATAAATCCAAACGTGGCAAGACTCAAGTTACCACAAAGTATGAAGAAGATCAATCCAACATTTAACGTGGATGTGCTGTCAAAATATGAGCCAACGCCTGAGAGGTTTCGTAGTCGACCTATACCGAAAGCGTCCAAATTCGTGGATAACGACACCGCGGATAACCTTCAAGTTATCGAGCGCCTATTGAAGAGAAGTCAGTTTAATCGCCAACCACACTGGCACGTCCAATGGCATGGAGAAACAGAAGAAGAAGCAAGTTGGGAGAAAGAGAAGAACATTCGCCATGTCTCCCACTGGAAGGATCTCGTCGCCGATTTCAAGCAGCGTCAACGAGAGATCAAATCGGGGAGGATGTCAGGACCAGTCATTTAGCCTGGACCTCAGGACCAGTCATTCAGACTGGACCGCAACCAGTCATTTTATCTTTGACTTAAACACCATTCATTTTT
The DNA here is from genome assembly GCA_001887855.2 of Sclerospora graminicola. Lineage (NCBI taxonomy): Eukaryota > Oomycota > Peronosporomycetes > Peronosporales > Peronosporaceae > Sclerospora > Sclerospora graminicola. Next base: position 12,283 of record MIQA02019550.1, read on the forward strand.
CTTATTGCATTTTTTATATGGGTTATACTAAAACTAAGTATAACATGTTTGCGCAAGTAGGATAGGCGATACCATTAGGTGTGGGTTACACCAACAAAACTAATGGTTAGGAAAGGTTAAATAAAATTCAGTCTTTAATTTTCCAACCAACAAAGCAAGTCCTCACAGAAGGGAGATTTGACGACCTTGATGATCAGCAAGATTTTTTTTGCTTCCTTGAAGACACATGAATCACGTTTGCCCATTCCCCCGATCAAACGTAAAGGTGCAGTTGCGCAATCAAAGACTGGGACCAATTCCTGTGGTTTACGATTTTTAAATCATGAATAACTTTCGTCCTTCATCACCTTGTGGAACCCGAGTTTTCCATTCGTATATGGCTGGAGATGCCCCAACCTCGCTTGTACGCGCACTTACAATATCTATTAATTATCCTTAATTCCTACTGACGGTCAACGTGTACATATTTAGGTTCCGCAAAACATTACTCCAAGCCTTAAAAAAACGGGGTTAAAAATCTATAGCTTGACCGCAAGCGATTCGGATTCTAGCCGCATTATCCCTTTCGATCGATGGACCTTCCGCTCTGACAATGGATCAATTTGTTTGGACAATGGGTCGGTGCCGGGCACGTCCCATGTCGAGCGGGGGTACTAGAGGATCCATATTATCGCTATAATAAGGAAATGTACGAGACGTGGACGTACGAGACGCAGCCGATGTTACCAAGTGACAACACTTTTACACACGCTACGCTTGTGTTTTAAGACACTGGATGGAGTGACACGAGTGATGGTCATTGGCAAGCAGGTTGCAACGACGGTAAACTCGTTTGTTCCGTTTCGAATCGAATCGATGTGGATACTGTGCTGGTGAGCGGCATGAATCAGATTAAGGTAGAGTTTGAGCCTACACGAGACAGCAAGCAGACAAGTATACGTACTTTGTTCCAGTGTCACAAAACTTCAATACATGGACGGAGCCAACGCTTCGTTTGTTTGTCCGCAAAGCAGGGTCCGATTTTGGGTGGGACTGGGGTCCGGCCTACTTGACGTCGGGCATTGCTGGCTTGGCGTTTGTTGAGTTTGAAGATTCTAGACAAGAGTTGAACGACTTCGACATTGTCGAGGGGTTTCCAGGTATACTACTGCCCCACCAGCAAGACAGATGGGAAAGAAGCGTTTCGAATTGTAGTTCCGGATATGTTGCGTGAAGATGAGCTGCATGCATATCATACGGAAGCTGGAAGTGGGGCTCATCAAGGTGCATCAAAGGTTTACGCACGTCTGAGAAAGCGATATTATTAGCGGGGCATGTACACCCAAATTGAGACTTTTATAGCATCCTATGTAGATTGTGCGACCGCGAAAGGCAAACCAAGGTATGAGGGACGCTCAAACGGCAATATTGCTGCGTCGAGACCTTTCCAAGTGCTGGATTTTGCGCTTCCTCTACCTAAAACGTATGAAGGAAACGAAGCCTTGCTATGTTCATCTGTGTCTTTTCTGGGTACATAGTGTTGGTACCTATGAGGTCAACATCCGCTCAAGATGTCGTAGCAGCGTATATTAAAGGTGTAACAGGCTAGCTGTTACAGGCACACACTATTTATTACAAGTGAGGAAGCGTGGAATTGGTTAGAACCAAATGTAATTTTGTTCTCAATAGTTTAAGTAAGGTTAAACGTTAGGTTGGACTATTTAATTGATTAAATAGTCCGTGTTATATATAACTACGACACGTGGCTAGA
>MIQA02019551.1:0-13450 GCA_001887855.2 Sclerospora graminicola
CGTGAAGTTCTATGAGCAAGAAGCGAAAAGCTAAAGACAAGATTTCATTCGGTTGCAGGAGCGCTTTCGTGTTTGACGGTGGGGAAAAGGCTGAAGAAACGGCTAATAACCTAATCGCGTCGTTAAAGAAGACCCGGCGCATCGCTAAAATCCTGTCAAAGGAAATTACAAAGGAGAAGGCCATTCTTCCGAAGCAAGGGGCAACCTTATCGGAACCTCTACACCAAGTCGACGTTCTTCTGCAAGAAGTTGAACGCACACTTCTTAGGGATTTTCGCTATAATTTACGTGACCTACATAAAGTAAAGTACCTAAATTTACGTTCCTTCTCGATCATGGCTCAACCGTCCAATGCCGAGCTTATGCAGCAAATGATGCAGATGCTGCAAAGACAGCAAGAGCTTATCAATACATTGGCTGCATCTCAGCGAGAAGGGGTGCTTAAAGTAGACGGACTTCGAATGCCGACTTACAGTGGACGAAGTGAAGAATCGGCGCGACTTTTTTACATGCAAATACACCAATACTTCAACGCCCGCGGAACGAATTGGAAGAGTGAGAGCATAGCCCCGCAAATCCTTGCTTTCCTTGAGGAGCTTATTGTGGGGACCAGCGGCGCAATGGTTCTTGCTTCATCAAGAAGAAATCCACTCGGTGGACGAATTTTTCATCGCAATAGAGAACGAGTTTGTTCCTGCGGATCTACGACACAGTCTGAGAGATGATCTTCGCCGGCTTAAGCAAACCAATTGCGCCGGGATAGTGGACTATATCGCGAAATTTAGGCAAATTATTTCGCAGAGATGACCGAGTTCGATCAAATCATTTATTGTCAGCGGGGACTACGGCAGAGAACTCAGGAAGAAGTTCGGTATCGACGTAGTACAACCTTGTTGGACGCCATTACTGTTGCGCTTGATTTTGAACGCGCACATTCGGGTGGTTATAATAATCACGCCACCGCACATCCTCGTCCTGGTCCACAGTATGGGGTCAGAGAATCGTCCCAGTATCCTGAGCCAATGGAAATTGACCATGCACGGCCATTTTAACGGTCATCCCCATCTCCGCATCAACATCACCGCTCCAACCGACCTAAGTGCGCGTACTGCAAGAAACTCGGACATACCATCCAGCAGTGTTATAGGCGACGAAACAGGCAGGCTGTTAACGACAACGATAACACTCCGGCTCGTGCAAATATTAATTTTTTCGAGAATGAGTCTGACCATGAATCCGTGGAAGAAGAAACAGTCGCCGGCACATCACATGAAGTTATCACTACACTAAGTGAAGCGGATTTGCACCCTTTACGGGTAAAGACTTAATCGTCAAGAGCGGTTCTCTTGACCGTCGTGCTGTCAATATTATGCTCGATTCAGAAGCCACATGTAACGTGGTCAAGCCAGGCTTGTTGCAATGTATCCTTTCCGAAGTGACAATTCAAGTTACTCGTTTTGACGGCACTAACACCATCAAGAAAAAAGTGAATAAAGGCGTTGCCAATATATCCTTTGGTGGGTATCATATTTCGGACGTTCCTGTCATTGAGTGGTCAATGAACAATTCCCATGATGTAATTCTGGGCAAGCCCTGGTTTACTACACATGAGCCAATCATCAATTGGCTTACGCATCTCGTTTCATTCGACAGTGGTGATCTTCCACACGACGACGTGATTGCTCCGGTCCTTATTTCCTCTGCCGAGTTTTCGAAAAAGTTAAAGACCGCCCATTACGAAGAAATTTTTCGAATTAAAATTTGTCAGGTTTTCGAATCGGAAGTTCTTTGCGAGCCAAAATTAAAGTCGTTGCTCGATTCATTTACAGATGTCTTTCCGGCCAAACTACCGGATTCGCTTCCTCCGCATCGTTCTGTGGAGTTTGAGACAAACATGCAACCGAACGCTCGACCGAGTAATCGTCCGCCGTTTTCGCCTTTCGCAAGTTGACTAAGAAGCCTTACAGAAGTTCGTCGAGGAGAATCTTTCCCGGGGGTGGATTGAATTATTGGACTCACCCTGGGTGTCGAACATATTTGGCATTCCCAAAAAGGACCCAACCACAGGAACCAGTTTGGTGCGCTCAGAATGGATCCGTTCCGGGAACTCCAATGTTCTGTTACGTTGGGTTATTGACTTCCGTTATGTCAACCCCCAGTCAGTTGTACCCAAAATTCCATTAACCGCGAATCGATGAGTTATTCGATATCTATGTATGAGCTTTTTCACAGTCATCGACTTGGCCCAAGGTTATCATCAAATGCGTATTCACCCGGATAGCAAGAAGTACACCGCGTTTCGTACGTCTAACGAGACCTACCATTGGTGCGTTGCTCCTATGGGCCTCGCGGGAATGCCTGGAATTTGGTCACGCTTAATGCGTGTTCTTTTCGGAAATTTCCATTCGTGGTTGTCTATTTGGATGACATATGCGTTTTTTCTGTCACTTATGATGAGCGTTTGGAGCATCTAGCTCTCGTTTTTGCCGCCTTACGCACCGAAAACCTCTACGCACACATCTGGAAGTGCAAGTTTGCACGCAAGGAGGTCCCCTTTTTGGGGCATACGGTTTCCGACAAAGGGTTGGCTGTGGATACTACCAAGACGGAGGCAATCGCGAAGTGGCCAACACCGCTCTCAGTCAAGGAGTTACAAAGTTTTCTGGGCCTTGCAGGCTATTATCGCCGCTTATCCATCAGTTTGCCGACATAGTCCTCCCGTTAAGCCATCTGGTCAAGAAGGATACGCCATGGGTCTGGACTGCCTCACAAGAAGCTTCCTTCTTACGGCTGAAGGCTGCCCTCCCGGAACCTGTGCTGACCTTGCCCAACTTTTCTTGCCCTTTTGTTCTGACGACAGATGCGTCCGGGTCGTGTGTTGGGGAGGGGGTGTTATCCAAATTTTTGGGATGCCACGATCATCCCATCGCTTTTTTTCCCAAAAAGCTGGGCGTGCATGAGCTTAACTGGCCTGCTCACAAAAAGGAGCTCTTTGCCATCAAAGCTGGGTTAGACAAATGGCGTCATTATCTTTACGGTCATCAATTTGAGATTTTTACCGACAATAGCGCCTGTTCTTGGCTGCTTCACCACCCTAAATATCTCCCAAGCTAGCTCGGTACTTAACCACGTTTTCTCAGTATACGTATACGATACACCACATTAACGGGGCATTAAACGTCGTAGCTGATGCGCTCTCGCGCCGACCTGATGATACATTGGCAACGACAATACGCTTTCACGAGTGTGATTCCAATTGTCAACAGCGGGGTTCGCGTTTACGTTGTTCTCCTTCGGTGCCACCACTGCCCCGGGAGGGGTGTGAGGCCATGAAAGTTGCGGCCTTATTGGCAATGTCAAATGTCGATCTGTCACCAGACGTTTGTAAGATGTTTCAACAAGGTTATCAAAGAGATGCGGAATTCAAAGAGACATGGTATCATCCGGAAACTAGTTCACTGTTCGTGAAAAACGATGAGCTACTGTTTTTGCGCTCATCAAATAAGCTCACGCGCCTTTGCGTTCCAAACAACAATCGCTTGAGAACTCAAGTCATATCGGAGTATCATGACTCACCCATAGCTGCTCATCCTGGCACTCGCAGAACATTCTTGCGTGTTGCGCAATGGTATTATTGGAAATCCTTCCACAAAGACATCAAAGAATATGTCAAAACGTGTTAAACCTGTGCACGTTGGAAGCATGACAACCAAAGAAAATACGGATTACTCATGCCAATTCCTATTCCCGATGCATGTTGGCAAGTAGTGTCCATGGACTTTATCACGGGGCTTCCTATTTCAAATGGATTCGATGCCATTTTAACGGTTGTCGACAATTTTTCAAAACGCACAAAGTATGCAGCGGTGCACGTCAAGGATGATGCTCAGAAAACGGCGAAAGTGTTTTTTTGACAGTGTAGTGCGTCACCATGGTCTTCCAGAAGTCATCATCAGCGACAGAGATAGCAAGTTTACCTCAACGTTTTGGAAATCTCTAATGACAACCATGGGTGTTCGGTTAAGTATGACCACCGCCATCGGGCCCAAGCCGATGGACAAACGGAACGACAAATTTAGTCGTAGAAGATGCTCTTAGATGCATGGTATCATACCATGGCACCGATTGGACAGAGCACCTGGGAAGTATCGAGTACGCCCATGCTACACTCGTTAGCGCATCAACAGGATACTCTCCCTTCGAAATTGATACGGGAAGGAAAGAACGGGCACCATGGGAAAAATCGCTGGAGTCAAAAAATCCCCAAAAGGAGAATGACGTACAAGCTAAAGAGTTTGTGGAAGCTCGAGCAAGATAATCGAGCAAGCTCGTAAGAATCTGCTTAAAGCCGAAGCTACGCAAAAGCACTACTATGACCAAAAACGCCGCATTAATCAAGTCGAATTTAAGGTTGGAGATCTAGTAATGTTGGATACGCGTATAGTATCGTTGAAACACGCCGCCAAAGACATGGAAACAAAACGGGCAATGTTTGCGGCAAGAAAGATTGGGCCATTCGAGATAATAAAGATGATAAATCCAAACGTGGCAAGACTCAAGTTACCACAAAGTATGAAGAAGATCAATCCAACATTTAACGTGGATGTGCTGTCAAAATATGAGCCAACGCCTGAGAGGTTTCGTAGTCGACCTATACCGAAAGCGTCCAAATTCGTGGATAACGACACCGCGGATAAGCTTCAAGTTATCGAGCGCCTATTGAAGAGAAGTCAGTTTAATCGCCAACCACACTGGCACGTCCAATGCAATGGAGAAACAGAAGAAGAAGCAAGTTGGGAGAAAGAGAAGAACATTCGCCATGTCTTCCACTGGAAGGATCTCGTCGCCGATTTCAAGCAGCGTCAACGAGAGATCAAATCGGGGAGGATGTCAGGACCAGTCATTTAGCCTGGACCTCAGGACCAGTCATTCAGACTGGACCGCAACCAGTCATTTTATCTTTGACTTAAACACCATTCATTTTTCTTATTGCATTTTTTATATGGGTTATACTAAAACTAAGTATAACATGTTTGCGCAAGTAGGATAGGCGATACCATTAGGTGTGGGTTACACCAACAAAACTAATGGTTAGGAAAGGTTAAATAAAATTCAGTCTTTAATTTTCCAACCAACAAAGCAAGTCCTCACAGAAGGGAGATTTGACGACCTTGATGATCAGCAAGATTTTTTTTGCTTCCTTGAAGACACATGAATCACGTTTGCCCATTCCCCCGATCAAACGTAAAGGTGCAGTTGCGCAATCAAAGACTGGGACCAATTCCTGTGGTTTACGATTTTTAAATCATGAATAACTTTCGTCCTTCATCACCTTGTGGAACCCGAGTTTTCCATTCGTATATGGCTGGAGATGCCCCAACCTCGCTTGTACGCGCACTTACAATATCTATTAATTATCCTTAATTCCTACTGACGGTCAACGTGTACATATTTAGGTTCCGCAAAACATTACTCCAAGCCTTAAAAAAACGGGGTTAAAAATCTATAGCTTGACCGCAAGCGATTCGGATTCTAGCCGCATTATCCCTTTCGATCGATGGACCTTCCGCTCTGACAATGGATCAATTTGTTTGGACAATGGGTCGGTGCCGGGCACGTCCCATGTCGAGCGGGGGTACTAGAGGATCCATATTATCGCTATAATAAGGAAATGTACGAGACGTGGACGTACGAGACGCAGCCGATGTTACCAAGTGACAACACTTTTACACACGCTACGCTTGTGTTTTAAGACACTGGATGGAGTGACACGAGTGATGGTCATTGGCAAGCAGGTTGCAACGACGGTAAACTCGTTTGTTCCGTTTCGAATCGAATCGATGTGGATACTGTGCTGGTGAGCGGCATGAATCAGATTAAGGTAGAGTTTGAGCCTACACGAGACAGCAAGCAGACAAGTATACGTACTTTGTTCCAGTGTCACAAAACTTCAATACATGGACGGAGCCAACGCTTCGTTTGTTTGTCCGCAAAGCAGGGTCCGATTTTGGGTGGGACTGGGGTCCGGCCTACTTGACGTCGGGCATTGCTGGCTTGGCGTTTGTTGAGTTTGAAGATTCTAGACAAGAGTTGAACGACTTCGACATTGTCGAGGGGTTTCCAGGTATACTACTGCCCCACCAGCAAGACAGATGGGAAAGAAGCGTTTCGAATTGTAGTTCCGGATATGTTGCGTGAAGATGAGCTGCATGCATATCATACGGAAGCTGGAAGTGGGGCTCATCAAGGTGCATCAAAGGTTTACGCACGTCTGAGAAAGCGATATTATTAGCGGGGCATGTACACCCAAATTGAGACTTTTATAGCATCCTATGTAGATTGTGCGACCGCGAAAGGCAAACCAAGGTATGAGGGACGCTCAAACGGCAATATTGCTGCGTCGAGACCTTTCCAAGTGCTGGATTTTGCGCTTCCTCTACCTAAAACGTATGAAGGAAACGAAGCCTTGCTATGTTCATCTGTGTCTTTTCTGGGTACATAGTGTTGGTACCTATGAGGTCAACATCCGCTCAAGATGTCGTAGCAGCGTATATTAAAGGTGTAACAGGCTAGCTGTTACAGGCACACACTATTTATTACAAGTGAGGAAGCGTGGAATTGGTTAGAACCAAATGTAATTTTGTTCTCAATAGTTTAAGTAAGGTTAAACGTTAGGTTGGACTATTTAATTGATTAAATAGTCCGTGTTATATATAACTACGACACGTGGCTAGAAGAAGGTAAGTTTAAGAGTGAAGATATTTATGAGTGGTTTAGAGCTAACTAATATAATTAGATCTAGACTAATCATAGTAACATGTAATGTAAAACTGATCTAATAATACATTTATGATTAGATCTCTTGTTAGATTCGATAACTATATCAGAATCTGTTTCCCAGGGTGGATTATAATAACTTATAATCCAATATTCACATTTCAGACAGTAAGTTCTGAAATTGAACTGTGATATTTCAACTTAAATATAAATTATGTAATGGCACCCCATTACAAAACGGGTGTTCAAGAGATTTGACGCGCAGGAAGTTATTCGACACGATAGAGACCCACGATTTATGAGTTCGGTCTTTGGTTGATTTAATCGTATGCTGAAGCAAAAGCAAGGCCAACGCTGCCATACCGCCCACAGGCAAATGGCAAGCAGGAGCGATCAGTGGAAACAGGGGTCAAGGCCATCAAGTGTTATATCTCCGTTCCAGAACAACAAGACTGGGACGAATATGTTCCTCAGCTGGAATTGGCATTGAACACCTCCGTGAATCTAGAACATCATCAAACACCATTTTATTTGGTGCATGGGTAGAATGCGCGTACTCCTATGGAAGCGATGATTCCCCCTAAAGTGGGTCACTACCAGAGCGGGAAGTATTAAAGTGATGGCAGAAACAGCGTATGTGGCAAGAGAAAGCCCGAGCACAAGCTGAATTCGTACAATTGATGGCAGAAAGGGCAAATAAGCACAACAATAAATTGGCTGATGGATTATGGACGACTACGCGCACCGCTTATAGGTCCCGGTGAATTGGTATGGCTCTATCATGATTTGGTAAAGGCCGGCCTAGTGAGGAAATTGGTGCTTATGGCACGGGCCATATTAGATAGAAGAACGGGTGAATGAGTCAGTGTATCGGCTTAAGCGGGTACGAAAAAAATTCCCTTGGTTCATATTGGCAGGTTGAAGCTATTTGTGTCACGAATGAAACGGCCTCAAGAAACTCTAAAATTAATGACGAACTGGAGTTGGAAGAGGGGTTGTTGCCTGAAGATTTGTGGTACGAGTCTGGTCGTGATGAAGAAATGGAGGATGAGAAAATTCTAGACTCGCGATATATGAAACGCACAAGGAATGGGCGAAGACAACGCGAGTACCTCATCAAATGGAAAGGTTTTGGGGAAACCACGTGAGAGAACGAAGATAATCTCACTTGCACTGTTGTATTATACGAGTATGATGCGAGGCAAGCATGGGAGAATCGGATGAAGGCCGCCCACAAGTATGACGATGCAAGCTCTACAGAAGAGTAGTTCAAGGGGCGACTTGAACATAGCCTGGAAGACAAGTGGAAAGACGTTTGAAATTTGGACAAGGTGATTAAGCTGGTAATGGACCGGGATGAAAAACATGAAATAAAAAAAAGACAAGTCGTGCGTGATGGTGATATTGAACGAGCCACGCGACACAAGATCAAGAAAAAACAACGTACATGCCACGGACCCAAGTTGGCTGTGAGTAGATAGAGTGCGGATCCAAGCTGGCTGCACTAACAAACAAGAAGAGTGTGACAAAAAAAAACTACTCAGAAGACGACTCAAGCGATCATAACATAGCGAGCCTGAATACATAGGGATTGAAGCTGTAGAAGGCCTTAGGAGTGGCTCAGATCAACGTGAAGATGTAATTGTTTAAAGAGTACAATGAAATGATTGGAGCAAAGGCTGGTGCCGATGGTTGTGATTGCTACATGTGATGAAACGGCCTTAAATGTGTGCCGCCGAAGCATGAAAGTCAACACTTGTGATGGAACAACCTTACATGTGTGTCGTGGAAACGGAGATATATTAATGTGAACGACCTTAACTGTGTGTCGTGGAAACGGAAATATATTTATGTGCGATGGAAATACCTTAAATCATTGTCGCGGAAACATGGAGATATATTAATGTGTGATGAAAGGGCCTTAGGTGTGTGTAGCCGAAGCACTAAGTGATGGCGCATGTGGTAGAACAGTTTGAAAATGTGGCACTACTACAAGGAAAAAATGTGATTAGAAGATGGGACGGCCAAAACTCTGTACCGACGAAGTCAATATGTGTTTCATTATGACAAACATAGTCCCGCAAAGAAGTTATTCAAATGTGACGTAATTTGAAATGCTTGAAGGAGCCCCGACAAGTGTGCGTGGTTATGCATGAAGAAGTATACGTGAGGCAGTATACGCTGTGAAATGGAGGACGATGGTATACCAAGTGATGGAAAATTACCAAATTACGGTACTAAAGCTATACAAAAGATGTGGAGAGTTTTGTCCGGAACGGTCTCTTTTCGGGTGGGCGGTTTGTTTGGTTCGAACCGGTTCGGTTTGGTTGAACCGGTTTGTTTGGTTTGGGCCGGTCTCTTTTGTCCGGAATGGTCACTTTTTTCTGGAACGGTCTCTTTTTGGGTGTGTGGTTAGAACCGGTCCGGTTTGGTTTAACCAATTTGTTTTGTCCGGACGGTTTCTTTTGTCCGGAACGGTCTCTTTCTCGGTACTACCGAGCCAAACCTGGCCTACGCAAGAATGAGAGTTATTATGAAAACGTCATAATACACTGAAGGAAAAATAACGGAGATACGGTGGGACACTGTAAGGGGTTTAGATAAAAGCGCAACAAGTAAACCAGGCAAGGCAAGAAATTTGTGGATTAATTTTACATCACCCTCACGAGCCGAGTCGTCCCAGAGGGTGAATCGACGGTCACAAACACGCCTCTAAACGTAACGGGAAGTGTAGGAAGTCAAGAGAAGTCAGGTAGCTCTGGTGCAGAGGAAGAGAGAATTATAAGTGCTGATGCCAAAGCACACACGAACTGGAGACAAGACCAGGAAGCAGAGCTCCAGGCTTTGACGAAAAAACATGCCGGAGAATGAGAACGCCACCAAGGTGGATATTTGCAAGCGGTACCGTGATCTATGTGTGCGTAATCATCGATAGTGGGAATAAAATTAGCCTGCCGGAAGAGTGGTGGGCCAAGAGGAAATTCGCAGCATGGAAAAAGACGAATTGGAATGGATGACAAGTGTGAAGAACCGAAATATCGCGACCAGGCAAGAACGGTTGGCGGATTACGAGAAGACGTTTCCTGATAATAAAAGAAAACGCACGATGGGAGCGATAGAGTACAAGTTGAGAAATTGGGTAGCTGAAGTGACACGACAAGACGACAAACCGCCTGGCACAGATGGCGTCGTATGTACAGCCCCAACCAGATGGACTGAAGAGGAAGATAAACTATAAAAAAAAGCAGCCATAGGTGAAGGGCGTAAGGACTACAAAGCGATTAATCGAGCGTTGGCTTGGAAGAGAGCCAATCATGAGTAGGCCACAAAATTACGAACAGCAGTAGCTGTGGTGCGGAGGATAAGACGTTTACGCACCAAACAGCCAAGAAAAGGACATTCGACGAAATATTGGGTAGAAGAACATGAAGAGATATACAAGATACCATAGCGAAAAGAAAGCCAGAGTTTCGGTATGCCGCCGAATGTCTTAAGACACAGGGATACCGTGGCGGTTCATTCATGCACGGTGAGAAGCACTGACGGCGCAGACTGATGAACGTGAAAGAAACCGAGTCTAATTGTGGGTCACCCATTAGCGTGGAGGAGAGCAATGGCTTGCGACGACCTCCACCAGACAAAATGGGTGGACACTGAGGATAGTGCCAGTGAAGTCTAAACTCATACGTCGGAGATAAATGAACACCATAGTGGATTTGAATCTGGAAGAAGGTGAAGTAGAGTCACTGGATTTAGCGAAATCAAGGAGAGAAGGTGAGAAGGGTCTGCCTTAGGGTTCATCACACCTTTAACAAGCACAGATGAATCTGACGGGAGTCATAGACTGCGAGCACGAGCCCTACAGCTGTTTGCCATTGGTGAAAAGAGTGTTTTTACAGCGGCTATCCGGAGTTGTGTGTGGAAATGCCGAGTGAAATAAGGGACTACACTACTTGAGCATCCTTACGCAGACAGCAAGAATGGGAAAACTGTATCAATCGAAATACCAGAAGTTACGGAAGGGACATCACGAAGTAATTTTTACACTTGCGACAAGAAGAACGACCCACTCGAGTAACTGTGGGAGAAGTGCGATTGATGGTTGTAGTAGCCACATTGATACGGCGTGTTCGATCTGCTTTAGCTGTATTTTTACGAGGGTTGGGGGATGCGTATGGACCCTGTAAAAATAAATTTTGCTGTCTGGAGGTAGACACTAACGATCTCCAGTTGAATTACACGGGCACATGTCGGCATTGGAAGTATTTTTGCAGAATCAAGAAGTGAATGTGGACACTTACGAGTCAAACGCGTATTATTGGTTAACCATAGCTCTGGCTGTCCATAATGACGCTTGGTGCAGCACCTCCCACCAAACTTTGATGGCTGTAGAAAGTACCAATCAAGTGGTGTGTCAAGTTTTGGTGTGGGACATTGTATTACGGAAAATTGGCTATATAATACAGCAACCATTGTCGTAGAGCATGTCATGCTGTTGTTCGGCATCCTAATTTACATCCAGTTATGTAACAAGTGGATTAATAGTGGAAAAGTGCTGGATCAATCCGAACGTGGGATGTAGGAGAACTGTATTCCTGCAACGGACATATACGTGACCATGGGGTCGGAATACTTATGTCAGTGGCTAGGCAAAACCTAACTATGGCGAACGTATATGTGGTGTAGTCGCTCTCGGAAATTTTTGTCCAATGTGCGGACACCCACGGGGGGCCCAGATGACTGACTGTCGGAGGGTACTCCGTCCATCCAGGTTATGGTCCAAACCAGCATCAAGCTGGATGGACCAGTCACTTCCATCACATTGGCTGTGACGACTGGGATGGTTCATCTTGTATAAGCTCACCTGGTGTACCCGTCAGCACTGGCGGTTACTTACGCTCTCCTGGTGAACTCTAGGGCGAAAAGTCGAAAGCCGGTTTGAATAGGTGGACGAGAGTTAGGACTAGGGTTGCTCCTGGGCGGAAACTTCACCGGGAAGCGGACTGGCGTTATACTTGAGTTTAGTATACCGCAAATACTGGACCGAGATTAATCAATCGGCCAGCTTAACCAAAGGTAATAAGGGGTTACTTCAATCTTATGCGTAGTCAGGAAATCCAAACAATAATTTACGATCTTCCACAATAAGCCAAAACTTCACCTCCATTTCCAATACAACTTCACCGTGTTCCAAGCACGGGCGACTTGAGTGAATATAGAGTTTCTCAGCGACGCCCGGTCAGAGAACTTCCGGTGGGTTTCTTTCAACCTTCCCCGGGCAAACCAATACAACTAGAGGGGACCTTGTTAACCCTCTGCTGTGGACCAACGATAACTTGTGTCGTAGAAAGAGAAACGCATACTGATATTTATCCATTAATCCAACATAAGCCTATGGTGTACCCTACCCAAAATAGCATGACCAGACGTTTATGTACCTTACCCGAAAGAGCGTGACCAGCTTGGATGGTCGTTCACCTCGACCTGGACGGGACCAGGATGACCTGGTCGTTATCTCCAATACTCTCTTCATGGCCGTCCGTTAGTTATCGGTGCTTCGTCTGGCTACTACAGGGACATGGCCTCCCTGGTATCCGCCCCTTAACCATCTGCGGCCACCACAGCCGCCTCCTAGCCATCAGCCACCTCCTAGCCAACTTGATCCGGCTGGTCAAGTTCGGGTAATGTGACTGGCCTGAGCCAACGCATCTGGATCACCTCCCTTAGCCTGTTTTCACGTTCATGTACTGGTCCGATACTTGCGAGTATTCCCGAGCACCTCCGGCAGTAGTCATCTGATGTCTGGTTTGGGGCTCATCTTGACCAGCAATTTGAACCAATCAAAGACAGACTCGGCCAGGTGTATTTCACATCCAGCCGCTAGCTCATTCCGAAACCGCTTCGCCACATATATATTGGAGACCTACGGGCGTGTGTGGATTATCTATTCTGGGAGGCCAAGACGAATATCCTCAACCACATCCGACGGTTGGTCACTGTGGAGGAATTGGCAGCCTTGAACCCCTTACCTAACATTATACAAAGGATTATGACTGAAGAAAGAGATGCAACAGAAGTATCCAAAGCATTAGGAGGTAATAGGTATAGTGCAAGAAACATTGATGCAAAACAATGCAATGTGGTTAACGAAGGATTAACAAGGATAGGCGTTATCCTGGTGCGTGAACCCTATGGGTGTGGAAAAGTATCCACCATTGCATCGTTAGTTGCAGCCTTTTGGGAAACATACCCAAAAACTAATTGCTATAGTCTCCGAGACAAATGCCGCCATTAAGGAAATTGACGGAAGATATTGGCATCGAATATTGTAGACGTGAACGCCATATTGCGATTGAAAACACCAAAAACGCGAAGTGTTCGAGACCGAAGATTGCAAGAAACGTTTCATTAGCGAGAACGAAAGAATGGACAGAGAACGTTTGTGAAGTACTGGATGGAATTTGTAACATGCTAACTTTACAGGCTTACACTGTATAAATTGCAAGTGAGGAAGCGTGCAATTGGTTAGGAACAAATGTAATTTGTTCCTCGATAGTTTAAGTAGGATAAACGTTGGTATGGACTATCTTGTTGGTTATTAGTCCCTTAATTATATGTACAACCAAGACACGTGGCTGCAAGACGGTAGGATTAAGATATATTATAAGTGGTT
>MIQA02019552.1:0-28980 GCA_001887855.2 Sclerospora graminicola
CCGTCTAATCCATTCGCTGACAATAACCAAGCCAGACTAGATTGCCTGGACAATACCTTAATTGATCTCATAGAGTAACAAACATCCAATACACGTAATAATGCCAGCACTTCTTTATCCACAATACCGTAGTTGACTTCGTTCGGTTTTAATGTTCGGCTTGTGAACGTCACCGGGCAATAAATTCCGTCGTGATCTTGGACCAGTGCGGCTGATATTGCCCATTTACTGGCATATAGGATCACCACGGGAATCTTCTCCGGATCGAAGTGTTTCAGTATCGGCGTCGAAATCATCTTCGCCTTCAACATACTGAAAGCTACCATAGCTCGCCTTATATGGTTCTCTGACCCTGGCACAGTTCGATCGATCAGTGACCCAGTCTTGAGATCCATTTCAGTAACTTACCTTTCGTGATCAGTCTCAATGTGTGATCTTCCTACCCGATCACATTCTCGTAGCCCATGATAATCAACTTCGTTCAGTTCATATAGTATAGCGGCGTAAATTGAGAAATCTTCGATAAAACGGCTATAGTAGTTCAGAGATCCGAGAAAGGATTGCATGGCCTTTAGTGATCGGGGAAAAGGTAGGTTGCTGACAGCAGCCAGATCTTTCGGGTTTGCTTCCAAACCTTGGATTGACACGTTATGGCCGAGGTAAGCGACCTTGGGTTGACCCCAGAAACTCTTGACCACACTGATCGATAAATTCCAGCTCTCGCAGGTGTTCAGAAGTCGTTCGACCTTATCGCATAGCATGTCCCAGGATGTTGCTGTGACCAAGATGTCATCTATGTATGATCGCCTTCCCAACACTGATCGGCCCTGATCTTGGTCTGGTTCACCTTCCGTAAACACATCATGTAGATCGGTGGCTTCCCGATCAGCACTGATCTGGAAATACCCATAGAGAGCATTGTCGATCAGCCTCTGATAGATCTGTGGGGCATTCTTTAATCCAAACGGCATCCGATTCCATTCAAAAAGTCCGAAAGGTGTAACAAAAGCCGAGATCTCTCGAGCACGATCAGTCATCGAAACCACCCAGAAACCACTAGCCATATCCAGCGAACAAAACCATAAAACTTTATCCAGATCTTCTAATAAATCATTGATCAGGGGCATCGGATAGACCATCAACTTCGTGAGGCGATTTACCATTCTATAGTCGATACACAATCGAATATCAACCCCATTCTTCTTAATCACGATCACGATCGGTGATGCCCACTGCGATGTTTATGGTCGGATGATTTTTGTACGCAACAAGCCCTTGATCAAATCGGATAACTTTTCCCGGTATTAAGGTGCAACTTTGCGACAACGTTGAGCGATCGGCCTCGCATTTCCCACGTCTATATCACAAACAGCTCCGAACGCGGCTGGGGGTAGGGCGTTACCTTTCCCCATCAGTAAGTGACGCCTCTTCCAGATGATCTTCTTTAGCTGATCGATCTGCTCGGGATTGTTCACTTCGGGATCACCAACCTGTAGATCTTCCATGGTGACTTCTGGTATATTGGGCGATACTTCCGGTAAAACAGCCATCTGCTTCTCGATACCTTCAATGTACTGATCACCACCTTCATGTATACACACTTGTTCATCTACCTGATCTGCCTTTTCTTGATCGGTGTCATCTTGAGTCGTTCCATGTAAGTCATCCAACTGGTGATCTACTTCGGGTTCACCTTCCTCCGTAACGACTTCAGCAGATTCATCCTTCTTTTTCTTCTCAAGATCGTTCGTGAACTCCTCACCATCATTTTCGCTCTCTGGATCCGCTGTCTTCGGTGAGCCGGGTCTAATAATATTCAATTTTGCGGACCTTTTTTGACCCGGCTTTCGCCTGCCGCTTCAATAGACGGTCTCCTGATCAGCGCTTAGTCGGCGTAGGATATTCTGGCTTTTCGACCAAAGGTGAGGTATCTTCATCTGCTAAGTCTTCGTCACTAATCAGGTCTGTGGCGGATTGATAAGCCAGATTCTGCCATTCAATACATCTTCGTTATGCCACTGAGACATACCCAATCTGTCGAGGTACTTTCCCTTCGGGTAACCAAAACCCTAAGATCATGTCTTCGTGAACGATTAGCGGCTGATCAGATATGTTCGTAATCCTGATGTAACTTGATCTTCCGATACCTTTGACAAACGTTGGTACCCATCGTTCACCACGGGTTAGCCACAGTTTCTGTTGCCGATCGCTCGGCCGAATCATCACGTCGACTGATCGGGCCACCCCGATGTTCTCGTACTGACCCATTTTAAGCATCCCTACATGAGTACCATATAAAGGGCGTCGGCCGGACAGCTGAATCTGCACCTCATCCGGCAGAGTCAGGGTTCCATAGGACAGGTCAAGTCGTATACCGGCTGGTACCATAAAATCCATTCCAAGTATCGCGTCTTGACCGGCTAACCGGCCGACCCAAGCGTTGAAATAGTAGACCAGGGAGCCTGCCAAGGTGATTTCAACACGTGATCGTCCTTCCGTCATGTACGAATTTCGCCGATCCCAACACATTCTTGCCTCTGGTACTGTCTATACGACATCCCACCTTACGAGCAAAGGCGGAGTCGATGATCGAGACTTCTGCCCCAGAGTCAAATAGAATAGTGGCTTTTTCGTTGTTGATCTTTCCATTAGCTTTTGCTTGTTTAAACCACTTGTCGGGAGAGTGATACTTCCAGTATCCTCGGGATTCGCCGGATAGTTGATCCAACTCCATGATCACGTCCGAACGGGAATATTCATCCACTCTGAGACTGCGAATCGGACATCGATCGACGCAATTTGAATTATAACATGTATTGTCGGTTATATCCTTTTCCTCAAACTTATTTCCGCTACCGACATATGCATAGATGCAGAACGTAGATCGCTCAGCTCGAACCAGATTCCAACCTAGCGAGCGATCTAGTTTGACATTTTGTCGACATCTGGTGGGAGCATGCCAGCATGTTTAGTCGGCACATACCACTTGCACATCAAATTGAAAAATTCTTCAATAGGGCAGGCACCAGCGTCGTGAAGCTTCCCACAAGTTTTGCAAACGAAAAAACAATGATCAGAAGGGTGACCTTTACGATCACATATTCCACACGTAATTCTTTTCCAGCAATCACGATCTCCATGTCTGGTCGACCCACAATGCACACATTTCTTACGAGATCGGTCCTGATCAGGTTGAATCCCACCAGGTTTCCGTCCATCCATGCCGTTAGTCGATGATCTCGGGCGATATACTGGCTCCGTCGTAAAGATATGACGATACTGTTCCTCGTCCGAGCTCAAACTTGATTGACCACTTTCCTCTTCCGAACCGGAACTGTCCGATTCTTTCGTGATCATCCGAATTGCTCTGGCTGGTCGTGCCGCTGGTATCTTGCCCTGGTCCGGATGTGGTTTCGACCGGTACCGGTTCGATCCTACCTCGACCTTGGGCTGTCGACTTTTGGCTCGCTGCAGCGTCCTCAGAGTTAGTTCCAATTGCTCCGAATCCTTTATACGGAGCAGGGTTAGCTGATCAGCCAGATCACGATTATCCAGAGTGCCAATAAAGTGTTCGACATGCTCGCGAGCTATATCCGGGTGTCGTGGGTCCTTGATCGGCATTTTCGCGCGTAGACCAGCAACATTCAGCCGATGTAAGAATTCGATCGACGTTTCGTCGGATCTTTTCTTCATGTGGTAATACTGTCTCGCGACAGACACCCCCGAGTTGCAATATTGCTCTTCAAATTCTTCACACAATCGAGGCCACTTTAAACGCACTTCTCGGCTCAGCTGCTTAAGCCAGTTCTTGGCCGGACCTTTCATTAGATCAGCAAAAATCAGACATCTTTCACCTTCCGGTGTCTTGTCTCTCAAAAAGGCTGATTTAGTCCGACTCAACCAAGCTCTAGCCTGATCATCATCCATATCCTTGCCAGTGAAATCTTTTAATTCCGAGATCGCCGACATTCGTACTCGAGTGATCGTTCCGGAATCACTGTCGAATGCCTGCGCGGAAGCCATATTCGCCTACGAGGCATCTCAATATCCAAATCATCCGGATCAAAATGCTGACTGATCTCTCCTTCTGATTCCATGTCCACATCACTACGTGGGGGCGATCTATGGAATCGATCTTGGTGACCGACCTGGCATATCGATCGAACAATTCCGACCGATCGAACTGATTCCATATCCACGTCCACGGGTTTCTTGGTCGGTTTCTCAGTGGATTGATTCATGTTTGGTGTCGTTCGCCATGGTTGTCCTTGCCCAGGTGTGTAGTGAGGTAATCCGTATTGTTCACTCGCAAATCGGTTGATCATAGTCGCGAACATAGTTCTCATTTGTTCTGGGACCTCTGGTATGTTGGTAGGGTTACGGTTGGAAGTCGGGTTGTTCTGTGGAACCTCTTGAGCATCTTCAAAACTGTCATCTGATCCGACTCGACCAGGTTCGAGCTTCCTTTTCCTGTTCTGCGACTCGATCTTGTGGTCAATCTGCAGGATCCCTTTTGGGCCCTACGTCATACGTGTTATTCCCACCGAGGAGTCGGTGGAGTCCGCTCCAGATTGTGATGACAATTGATATATTGACTCAAAATTCATAGGATATTCAACCCACTGCGATCGGTGTGAAGGATCCGCGATCGGCGACTGGACCACGGGGTTCGTCCCGAGCAACGAGGCAAGGTGATCATACAGAGTTGTCATGGCTTCTCTGATCGTCCCATGGTCTAGATCGAACAGCATATTCGCGTCGAACGCACCAGTAGCGAAACCAACTTCGTCGATCTGCGCCAAGAGATTCCTGATCAGGTCGCGTTTACTGCCTGTGATAACCGGTCTGGTCCTCCGACCTTCAAGCTTCCCGATGATCTTGGGTTTTATGATCTTCATCACTCGGTTGGTAGCTAAGAACTTGTGAAACTCTCGAAGATAGAAGAGTCGTTCCACATCTTGAACAGTGGTTTTCTCAGCTGGTTCGGTCTTCTCTTCGTCTTCTTCGAAGATCTTCGGTTTTGGTTTCAAATATTTTTTAGGTGGACCACAATGATCCGCCCCCATGTTTTTTCTTTCTTTTTCTATATTCTTCTTATGCATAGGATCGAGGTTAGCACCTCGATCCTTTCCCGGGTTATACTTAATTTTACTATAGCCCGGATCGGCCCCGATCGGGGCCATGTGGGGAATTGTTTCATCTTTAATTTCGACCTGGCACTCCACCAGACCAGGTCGATTATCGCTTCCTTTAGATATGGACAGCATCGGAGGCGATACGCCTTCCTCCAATACAAAAGTTTCCTCCACTTTGATTTTCACATCTTTTTCATCATCAAAGGAATCACGGTGATATCCTGAGTCACCAAGTGATCCGGGCACGCGCACCATTGTGGTGGAGCCGATTTCCAAATCCATGACAGATGTCTTGGGTGGAATCCGGATAACCACTGGCCCGGACGACCAACTATCGGAGGGGGTACTCCGTTGATCCTGATCGCCATCAGAATCCGATGAATCACCATTATGGTGACTGATCTGATCCTCCCGGTCATCTGACCGGTCGTCATGTGCGATAGGATCTGTATTCAACTTCATCTCACCTTGTGTACCCGTTGATCGGGGGTGGTTACACTCACCCAGGGGGACTCGGTGACGAAAACGATGATCTTGATCAGGTCGGAGGTGATGACCTTCTCGAGACGGGGGTGTCCTCGGGTGGAAAGCTTCACCGGAAGAAGGGTTAGGGTCGATACTTAATCAGTATCTAGGCACTGATCGGGAAAATTCGTCCGATCAGGCCAGCCAATGAGAGAGAGAGATAACAAGAAACCAAGAAAACGCGATCAAACCACGATCTTCCACAGAACTCCACAAACGTTATCTCCACAAAACCTTTTCCAGTATTAATAACGTGTTCCAAACACGTGCGCGTGGGCGGTGAGGCTTGATCACCTAAACAAACCGGCCGGGGGTCTTCCGGTAAGCCAAAATGCGTCTAAGCGCGTCTTAACCGGGAATTAAGTTGAGCAAGAAGGGACTAGTTAACCCTGTGCTCCCAATGACCGCAACACGTGGCGGAGCGACTCTTTGCTTAGGGGGTAAATCAAAACGTGTTATTATATATGCAATACCTATACCTAGTGTACCGTACATCAACTCATGCCTGACTTATACTTCGAACCTATTTACTTCGTCGCACGGTTGCGTAGCACCACCTTGCCCATCCTGGCTGCATCTTCAAGCCGATCTGTACCACTTCTGCCCGGACTTTTGTAACGATCTTCAACCATCTCGATCTCTCGATAAACAACTTGGAAAACACTTGAGTTCTGTCCCTCGGACACTCGTTCACTTCATATCCAACCCGGCTTAACTGAGAACTTTACCTGCCTTTGCGTCTGGACGCCGGTTTGGGGCTGCTCAGCCCCGATCATGATCGGCACAGCGATCAGCCGAGTGATCGGGTATTGATCAGGGCGATCAGCCATAGATCACTTCGAAAACTCTCTGGGTCATCATCACAACGACTTTGTTTGCCCACTCAGTCATATTCCTGACCTTCATCCTCTGTCGGGGTAACCAGATCGCACCGATTTTGGGCCTTCTTACGTCATCCCTGGACAGATCCATCGGCCATCATCACTTATCTTGACTTGACATTACTCGCACGACTCGCCATTCCACATGCCCAATTCCATTCCATATCTGATCTTCGTATTTTGGAGCATAATCAGTTGGCTCGGCCGATCGGGCCGGAACTTCGTATCATATTCCACTTCAACACCTGCACTGTTCATTATTCGGCCCGGTAACTGTCTCTGATGTGCCACGACACCATTGCTGCGGTATCTTAACTTGTCTCTGCCGATTTTGTCATACATTCACGTGAACTCCACTTAATAGTGATCGGGTATTGATCAGGGCGATCAGCCATAGATCACTTCGAAAACTCTCTGGGTCACCATCACAACGACTTTGTTTGCCCACTCAGCCATATTCCTGACCTTCATCCCCTGTCGGGGTAACCAGATCGCACCGATTTCAGCCGATCGGGTCGGAACTTCGTATCATATTCCACTTCAACATCTGCACTGTTCATTATTCGGCCCGATAACTGTCTCTGATGTGCCACGACACCATTGCTGCGGTTTCTTAACTTGTCTCTGCCGATCTTGTCATACATTCACGTGAACTCCACTTAATAAACGTTATCCCGATCGCGATCGTGATCGTCGCTGTTCCGTTTTTGTGTCTGGGACCGGGCGTAGTAACTGTGCTTGGCTTATTCCTTCATATCACGAGCACCCGTTGACCACTACCTTTTCGTCGTATGCGCGATCAGCCTGTCTCACCCATCAACTGTCTCATCTTGATGGGTGTTCCATCGTCACCAATCAACGGTCATGTGTGGACCACCTCATTCTCAACATTTTTTCAGATCGCTTTACCACATCTAATACAGGGTCAGGTCACAGTCCCGTCTTTGCACCGTTATCGCGGGATCCTTTAGGTCGCTTAATATTACCCCGCAAACCCAGTCTATTTTCCAGTGTCTACTTTCAATTGCTTGTTCCCTATGCTTCACCTTCTGAACACGTTAAACAGTTTGTTCTGGAGAAATCAGTTATTCTAATCCCCGATCTGGGGTCCTTGGCCAACCTTTCGACAGAATCGTAGGCCAAGTGCTGTAATTGTGCGTGGAAATGATGGAGACTGCCTTCTTGCACATCGTTTTGAGTAGTTTCGCTCACTGCATTAACAACCATGTTCGTGAATATTCCTTGGGCACCTTTGCCTCCTTCAACCTGCGAATTCGCAACAAACACAGATCCACGAACACTCACGACGATCAACACTTGGTTTCATGTCGAGTCCATTTGTCCTTAGGTGGCTCACATGGGACTTCTTCTGGGAATATGTCGGTGTACTCCCAAAATTCATTATGGTATGGGTAGTTCGCTTTGAGCGACTTCCAACTCTCCGCTTCAAAGTGCTGAACTTCAATTTATTCCTTGGTAGCGGACTCGTTCTCAATGTCGTGCGTTTGCACTGTGGGTATATCCTCACAAATATCCACAACTTCGCCTGTTGCGACGATGATACAGAACGGTTTGATCTGTTTATCGTTCCAATTCTTCGCGAACCTCTTCCAGCTTAAAGATGGATGAGACATCACATCTGAACCTAATTCCGGAGAGTTTTGTCAAACGTGAGAGACTGGGTAGCTAATCCAGTCTCTCTGCGTCAAGATGTTTATCGTCAACGTACACTTGACACCGAGCATAAAAAGATCGGGAGCTTTGTTATAAAATCGAAATGCCTCTTGGTATTTATTGAGGGCTTGCGTCACGATTGTTAGACGAATCGCGCTACGATCAAGAGATTTGATTGAAAAAATATATTTGTTGAATAAAAAATCTTATTCATCCATCGAGCACAATTCTCGTGATCGGTATTCCGGTTTTGAATTACTCTGCGACAGAATATTTTTTTCTGGGAATAAGCATTCGCTTCAAACACAACCTCAATTTTTCCAAAAGGTGTAATTAATACTCGATAGTATATTGCACGAAATGTTTTTCTGATCCATTGCTTGATTGACGGACTTATCATAGTGACCAGACGCGCTCGTCTGATTTGTAGTCTAGTCGACCTCTTCGTCATGCCGACCACGGAATTTTATTCTTCACGACTGCTTTCATTCGTGGGAACTTCAACACGGGAGTCGTTTTCACCCATGCCGATATCTTCGTGCTCACTGTGGTACTTCCCACCATGGGTAAATCTTCTTAACCACGACAGTTGTCGGTCGTGGACATGTAACAACGAGGTCTTTTTTTTGTCGCCCGTATTGCTCAAATCATCAACACGCAACAGCTCATCTGTTGCATGTTT
The DNA here is from genome assembly GCA_001887855.2 of Sclerospora graminicola. Taxonomy (NCBI): domain Eukaryota; phylum Oomycota; class Peronosporomycetes; order Peronosporales; family Peronosporaceae; genus Sclerospora; species Sclerospora graminicola. The sequence continues at coordinate 8,898 of MIQA02019552.1, forward strand.
AAGCCCTACTGGCCTCTTTTCGGCGGATTTTCCTTCCTCTTATAGTATCAGATCAAACCTGGTGGTGTCATTCCTGTCGATCCGCCGCAGTCGATCGAGAGCTTTACCCAATCGATCGTTGGTTTATGCTTGGACATCCAAGGGATGCCCAAGATTACACCAAACTTGTCGCCTTAATCGAGGACGATAAATTCGCCCAACTACGACAGTTCGTTCAGCTCAAAGCGTTTGCGAACCACACGCTTAGGAAACGTCACGGTTGAACAGGTTTTGCGAACCATAGTGACAACATACTTCGTTGTGTATTTACTTCGACGTTAGACTCTCAGTTCCAAAGAGATTGTTCGACGCTCATGGGTCGAACAAAGCGCGCATGAACATCGATCCATGCGGATCTACCCTTAGGGTTAAGAGATATTTCCCCTCACCCTGTACCTTTTAACAGGACATAGATTATCCTCGCATGCCTGATGCCGGCATGTGAGATAGCAATTCCAGTAAGACCCCCCCTACTGGTTGGTAAGGTATTTTTCCATCCACAGATGGGTGCCCCTGTTGATATATTTACTAGTGGACAATCCAGTCTGTGGACTGCGTGGCGCTGGACGCGGCGTCATTCACTCGTGGTGGGTGCGCCAGGGCATGGGTGATAAGTCGCAGAGTCACTGATGGCTCTGCGTTCCTGATCAATCAGGACTTTAAAGATGGTGTAAAGCTCAACTTTAGAGCTCCAGAAATGGCGCTTAGTTGCAGATATGAGTTCATGGATCTACGTCAGGATAAGCTTTACTTTCAATCTTTCTATCAGACGATACAATATTTGCTTTCACATGTTGTATACCAACCAGTGCCTCCAGAAATACAGACAACAGCTTTTATGAAGGGACTGAATGGATCTGTCAAGCAGAGTCTTTAGCGGCATCCGCCAAAGCCACTGAGGGGTTCTATAGACCTGATCATCCGACAAGAATTCATCCCGCGATAGGCAACATCGCATTGCTGGATTCAGTCAAAGGGATCAGCAGCATTTCGAGTTTAACATTCCACAGATGCAGCATGTTAATAATATCAATAAAAGACGAAGTTCAAACTTCGTTCCACAACAATACCACCTGCGACGAAGTCTAGGTTGATGTCCAGAGTGAATGGACCGTTGCCGCGACGCCGAGGCAACCGAAGAACTGTAACTTCCTTCACTGCAATCGATGCGCAAAGATGGGGCGCCAGCTACAACGCCCACGAAATGCATTGTAGTTGTAAAGGCGCGGATACCGCCCTTTACTGGCAAGGGGGCGAAACCCTTTGGAAATGGCTCACAGAGGTGGAAGCTGTCATCTCTGCGGAGAAGATTAATGACCTACGTAAACAAGCGTTTTGCTACATGCCTGGGCGTCGAGTTCCATATTTCTACCTGTGTCACCACCACTGACAGAGCTCTGAATCAGGTAAAGGGAGCCCAAGCGGAGCTGCGGCTTTAATGCTATCCTTCAAAGCTGCGTATGCCTCGGTTCAACCGAGTTCTAAACGAGGGTCACGCGTAGTCCTTGTTGGCGGCGTCGACCAGCTGATTGCAAACCCACACCAAGCCTTTACTGGAGTGGGGCCGCCTGCCGGGGAAAGTTAACGATAGAATCACGGATCCACCCGGATGCACACAAAAAATATTGAAGTTCACCTGCCGTAGTATGATGGGGGAGTTCGCGTTGCGCGGCCAATCGGGCCGGGTCGTGCTTTTCTGCGTCACCTCGAATGATCTTCCCACACCATTTTAGTTCCAAACAAAACAATGTAATTTTCATGGAGGTTATACCCCCGGGTTAGCAAAACAAAAATTACGTAGCACATACACGAACGCTTCTGGTGTTTGAGCATGTCGAATTATATCATCAATTCATATGAGTACTGTATGGTACAAGAAATCTCGATACGCGAGTTGCATCTGATTCTGGAAATGGAGCGCTCTATCAGTTGCTCCTTGAGAAACCCTTGTTGGTGTATAGATTGTATCTTCAGTCATGAAACTGAACATTTCGCGTGAATCTTCAGGTAGTGCAATTTGCCAAAACCTTTGTGCAAGTCAAAACTTGCAAAATCGCATGCACCTCGCACTGAACTAGTTGACACTGCTAGGTTCGACGTTGTTCCTGCTAGAGGCATGAAGCTGAACATTTTGCGTGACTCTTCATGTGGTGCAAGCTGCCAAAACCTTTGTGCAAGTCAAAACTTGCAAAACCGCATGCACCTCGCACAGAACCAGTTGACACTGCTAGGTTCGACGTTGTTTCTGCTAGAGGCACAGTCATATCATTTACTGGTCGATAATAACGGTGACCCGGAAATCGTTTCCGTTACCTTGTTTCTTCACTGGCAATGCCGGGCATCCCATTTACTTGCATTTTTTTGTAGATCAAACCATGTTTTTCGAGTTGTTTGGTGTAATCACGCAAAAATGCGCTTTGGGTGGGTGAATACCGTAGCGGCTTCCATCGATATGGAGCTGCCTCGGGTTTAAGCTGAACTTTCAGAGGTTCAAGATTAGCGGTGTAACAGGCTAGTATTTACAGGCTCACACTATGAAATTGCAAGTTAGGAAGCATGCAATTAAATCAGGATCAAATGTAATTTGGTCCTCTATATTTTTATTAGGATAGACTTTAGTGTACACTATTTAATCAATCAAATAATCTTTAGTTATATATATTATAATATATTTAAGCACGTGTCTAAGAGAAGGTAAGTTTAAGAGTGATATATTCATGAATGGTTAAGAGCTAACTAGTATATTTGACCTAGACTAATCATAGTAACATGTAATGTAAAACTGATTTAATGATATCTTTATCATTAGATTTCTTGTTAGATTCGATAATTGTATCAGAATCTGTTCTCAGTTATAACAACTTATAATCCAATATTCGCATTTCAGACATTAAGTCTGAAATTGGTATTTCAACTTAAATATCACTTCTGTAATGGCACCTCATTACATCACCCCCCACCCAAGGTGGTTGGCCAATAAATATGGTGTAATATTGGCCAATCGAATGGTGGAACCTGTTGGTCATAACGATATTCTGTTATAACCCACTAACTACCATAAGAACTAATGGTCGAGAAACGCGGCGGCGCTCTTAAGGACGCTACCGATACTGCTAACGCAGCCTCCACCTCTGCATCACGTGCAGAGGTGCCAACATCGCATGACGACGCTACAAATGTAGCGTCGAAGAGTAAGCCGAGAGACCCATTGTCTCTCGTAGTAGACGCTGCAAAAGCAGTCTCTAAAAGAGGGCGAGAAGATGTCGCTAGTGAGGCATCTTTTGCACTTTCACCTGCCGTCGGGCGGGTGGCTAAGAAACCCAATTCTGTCTTCGGAGAGTCATCTGACTCCGAAGAAGAGGGTAAGGACGTTACCGTCCTCCGCAATGAACCTAGCGAGCGTAAGCTCGCTAGAATCGCGTCACCGTTAAGTGATGGCGGGGTAGATTCTGACGCTGTCGATTGCGACAGCGACAATTCCGTTATACGGTGGCAGGAGAAGCGTAGAGCTCCTCCTAGTCCTCGTCATTCGCCCTGTCGTGACTACGACTTTGGGATGATAGGTGACGCTCCACCTGCCAAGAAACAACGTGCAGAAGCGGCTTACGCCGCTTCTGATTTGCATGGACGTTAGTGGCCGAAAGTGGTGGACACATCAAGCGCGATTGTTATTATCCGTTGTTTGACATCAACGCGCTTGATGATTGTGAAGACCTTCGCAATCACAACTTTGATCGAAGTACCGACGATAGACGTCGGTACTTTATATCAGGCTCGTTATTATACGAACCGGAAAGGGTCGCGCAAGAACAGTGACGATAAAAAGAAGCCCTGACGCAAAGTTGGAATGCCTTTGTTAAGAACTACAACAAAGGTCCCGACGATTACGTGAACAAAGTTCACGTAAACCGCGACCGCTTCTTAAAGCACTCACGCTCAGGAAAAATGGAGATTATTCATTTTACCTGCATCAAAAAAGGAATCTCTTGCGGATTTCCTTCTCACTTAGCTTGCCCGTGTTGTGCCAAGGGAGCTCCTCGTCTTACTGAAAAGGAACTACGAGGGTACGAAGGTACTCGGTACCGCCCTCAATGTATCCGCACATAATGCGGATACGTTGCACCCATCAACACCTAGTATTGATGCTTCTTACGAGTTCGAGGAGAAGTATCCTTCTCAAACTCTTTCAGGAGGTCAAGATCATCCGCCCTCAGCACCTTAATCGGTTCCCAAGAGTCAAACTCTTGGGAATACCCCTACCAGCGTACCAAGTACTCGGAACGCTGCCCCTTCTTGTAGGGAACCGAGCGCTTCGCTATCAAGCGCTCGAGAACATAATGAATATTCCCTTGATTATCAATCAAGGGCGGCGGGGGCTGGTAATTCTCTCGGCGTTATTGTTGCGGAGCATGGTTCGCAGCTCCGCAAGCTCGAGAGGCATTGCAACGGGTTGAGCGCCGATATGGCGCACTCGATGAGGACGTATCGTTCTCATCGCGATGAGATTCGCGACATATTGAGCGCTCATCTGGCCCTGCAGCAGAAGAATGATCTTCTTCCGGTCAATCTCGATCGACTAAAGTCGGAGATGGAAACTCTCCGGGCTTCTTACAATAGGTTGGAAACCGATTACAAGTTTCTCTTAGGAGACTTGAAGAAGCACGGCATTCGCCGTTGGGATGCGTCTCGTCCGAAGACGTAGACGATTAATACGGCTTGAGCCTCCCAACGAAAAACGTTGGGTGAAGGCGCATGGCCGCGGGAATGTCTAGTGTATAGGCATTCCCCCTTAACGCTTTGGACCTTAAAGGGTCCAATGAATTTAGGGAGCAACTTCCGTGTAGGGAAGTTGCTAATTGCGTGTGTAGGCAATTTAGTCGTTGATAACAATACTAATTCACCTTTTGAAAGGAATTTGTGTTTTTCCTTCCATTCTTATCTGCATTTTGCTTTTGCTTATCAAAAGCAGAAGCAAGTGCATCTTTTACATAACGTATTGCACTGCCAAGCTGTAATACGAATTCATCTACTGCTTTATTAGCAGTAGATGGGCTATCTTCAAGGTCTGCAATCATTGCTGCAGACACGTATTCCGCGTAAGCATTCTGAAGCTGTTTGGGTTTCTACTGTGTTAACAGTAGAAGACTCGTCAGTCTCTTCGCAAGTTGCGGTTGCAACTTGCGCATCGACTCGCTCAAAATTTGACCGGGTCCCTCCCCCACTTAGATTTGACGTACCGCCAAGTAAAGCTGGGGTTCGTGGATGCCTTAAGGCATTCACGTAGAACGGTGTATGCTTCGTAGAATCAGTGAGTGGCAAAAAATCACTCCACTACTCACGGGCATGCGGGTATGAGCGCAGCATTTCTCCGAGAACGCGGTTAACGCGTTCAGTTAGCCCATCCGTTTCCGGATGGTTCGCAGTTGACATCTTCAACTGCGAGCCCAAAAAAGAAAACGTTTCTTGCCAGAAACGTCCTGTGAATCTCGAATCTCGATCCGAGACTATGTTTTCCGGCATTCCTTGTAAACGGAATACCATGTCAACGAATATCCGCGCTGTTTGCGCAGTGGTGACATTCGCTAACACTGCAGCAAGATGAACCACCTTGCTGAAGCGGTCCACAAAGACCACTATTCCTGTCTTCCGACTGTGATCGGCCGGAAGACCAAAAATGAAGTCCATGGAAATTGACTTCCAACACTCTGTCGGAACCGGCAGAGATTGGTGGGGAGCCTGCGCAAGATGCGCAGGCTTGACGCGCTGGCAAATCTCGCAAGCGCGTACGTACTTACGTACCCATTTATACTGGATACGCCAGTAGAAATCGCGTGCGAGAGAAGCATACGTCTCGACCTTGATGCCCCGAAATCGGGGCATCATGGTACTCAAACAGTATTTGATGTTTGAGATCATCGTCGTTTTGAGCGTACTCAAACAGTATTTGATGTTTGAGATCATCGTCGTTTTGAGCGACGAAACAGTATTTGATGTTTGAGATCATCGTCGTTTTGAGCTATTTGATGTTTGAGATCATCGTCGTTTTGAGCGACTTACATCATCTTGATCTGTGCTATAAAGCAACAGACCATCGTGCAATCGACAACGATATAGGCAAACGCGAAGGAACTCTGGAAGTTCCTCGCGCTTCCGATCAGATTGATTACTAAGGTAATCAATCAGCAGACAAGTTTCCTTGTCTGTTTCGTACGCTTTACGTACGAGTCGTACGAGTGACGACGACAAAGCAGTGCAACGTTTTGCGTTTGCACTGATTGCCTCCGTTACAGACGGTTTCGTCTCGTAATCGGGGCGTCGTGATAGCGCATACGCTATCACGTTCAACTTTCCCGGTTTGAATTCAACCGTGAAGTTGTATTCTGCAAAGAACGACAGCCATCGTGCCATTCTTTGGGAAATGTGTGGTGAATTCACGGCCGTGCGTAACGACGCATGGTCGGTGTTAACCACAAACGGTATATCTCCTACGTGATAGATCCGAAACTTTGCCAGTGCATACTTCATGGGATGGAGTTCTTTGTCATGCACTGGATAGTTGCGCTCGGCTGGGCGCAACTGGTGGAAATAATAGAAGATTACGCGATCACGATTATCGTGATCGCGCTGTATCAAGGCACAGCCGATTGCGAAATCGCTCGCGTCGCAAACGACGTGAAACTGTCGCTCGGTATCGGCTATCGCCAAGACAGGCGCTTCCGTCAAGCTACACTTGACTGCATCAAATGCATCTTGGCACTGGGTTTCCCATTGCCATTCGACATCTTTCTTCAATAATTGAGAAAGCGGTCGAATAAGACCGGCATAATTGCACGAATATTTGTGCAAGTATGTTGCCAACCCATTGCGTGTCGGTAACGTGTGCAACACGGGTGCAAATACCCCCGTGTTGAAGTTACCACGACCGTCATCGGTCGTGGTATAGAGAATTTACCCACGGTGGGAAACACCCAGCGTGAAAACAATGAAACCGACACGGATGTAAGTGACTTCCGTGTCAAGTATGAAGAAAGCACGACTGAAAAGCAGTCGTGAGTGCGAGAATCCATGGTAGACAGTGGTTACCATGTTGAGGATGCCTTGTGCACGGGTGATAATCATCGTGCTGCGGAACAGGCAACAGATCGGACGAATGAGTCTGATCATGCGGTTTTGTCTGTCGAGACGATAAATGTCTTGATACAGACAGAGACTAGATTAGCTACCCAGTCTCAAACACTCGACAACCCTGCTAACATAAGTTTAGAGGTAATGGCCCTTCCAGTCTTGAGCTGGAAGGAGTTCGTAAACAACTTGCGCGATGATCAGATCGATCAGATCTGTGTCATCGTCGCAACGGACGATGTTGCGCATATTCGTGAACGAATATCCACTTTGCAAATAGAAGACATTGGGAACGAAGCCGTTCCCAATGAACAGACCAAAGTTCAGCGCTTTGAGGCGCAGAGCCGGGAGTCGCTTAAGGCGACTTCCCCGTACTACGAGGTACTTTGGGAATACGCTGACGTATTCCCAGAAGAAGTACCTTGTGAGCTCCCTAAAGATAAGGGAACTAGGCACGAAGTACTGTGTCACGCGGCAATGGCCATTGCCGCGTGACCAAGTCAAAGCGATCGACGAGTTCTTTGAAACTCGTCGTAAGGCGGGACATGTGCGGGAGTCTACCTCACCGCACTCCAGTCCCACCTTTTGCGTGAAGAAATCCACTGGTGGGTGGAGAATCGTTCATGCTTTTAATAAGCTGAACGCAGCCACGGTACCGGCGCAGACGCCGATACCGCGGAAAGATGTCATCATTGATGGCATGAGCGGGAGCACCGTTTTCAGTGCTCTCGACCTGAGGGATGGTTTCTACCAAATCCTTATGCGTGAGAAGGATATCCCTCTCACGGCTGTAAGCACCCCAAGCGGTATGCTTTGGGAGTGGCTTGTAATGCCGCAGGGGCTTCGAAATGCCCCTGCCACCTTCAATAGATGCGTCACGCATCTATTGCGCCCGGTGCGAGAATTCGCACCGAGCTATTTTGACGACGTGTTCATCCACAGCAAGGCTGAACACGGTAAAACTGATGTAGATGTTCATAAAGAACCTCTACGTCGAGTGTTAGAGCTTATGCGTAAGCATAAGCTCTATGCCAATTTAAAGAAGTGCACCTTCGGTGCACCTGAAATACCCGTTCTTGGCTGTTTCGTGGGCAAGAACGGGTTGTGCCCTGATCCAGAGAAGATCAGAGTGATAGTTAAATGACCATGCCAAATAATGTCAAGGAACTTCGTAAGTTCCTTGGGTTGGCAACATATTTGCACAAGTACTCGTGCAATTATGCTGATCTCATTCGACCTCTTTCTCCGTTACTCAAGAAAGATGTCGAATGGCCATGCCAAATAATGTTAAGGAACTTCGTAAGTTCCTTGGGTTGGCAACATATTTGCACAAGTATTCGTGCAATTATGCTGGTCTCATTCGACCTCTTTCTCAGTTACTAAGGAAAGACGTCGAATGGCACTGGGTATGCCAAGACGCTTTTAATGCAGTCAAGAAGCTTGACTGAAGCGCCTGTCTTGGCTGTAGCCGATAACGAGCGACCGTTTCACGTCGTTTGCGACGCGAGCGATTTCACAATCGGCTTTGCCTTGATGTAGCGTGATCTCGTTGATTGTGATAGCGTAATCTATTACTAATCGGGTCAGTTGCGCCCAGCCGAGCGCAACTATCCAGTGCATGACAAGGAAGAACTTGTCATGAAGTATGCACTGGCCAAGTTTTGAATCTTTTTCCTAGGAGATAGACCATTTGTGGTTTACACAGACCATACGTCGTATCGCACGGCCGTGAATTCACCACGCAGTTCTCAAAGAATGGCACGATGGCAGTCATTCTTTGCTGAATATAACTTCACGGTTGAATATAAACCGGGAAAGTTGAACGTGATAGCGGATGCGCTATCACGACGTCCCGATTACGAGACGAAACCGTCTGTAACGGAGGCAATCAGTGCAAACGCAATACGTTGCACCGCTCTGTCGTCGTCACTCGTACGACAGGTACGACGAGCGTACAAAACAGACGAGGAAACCCGTCTGTAGATTGATTACTTAAGTAATCATTCTGAGGAGCGCGATGAACTGCCCCAGAGTTCCTCCGCGCTTGCGTGCATCGCTACCGGTTGAACGATGGTCTGCTGCTTTACAGCACAGACCAATAAGATGTTAGTCGCATCGTCGTTCCTAACGACGTTGATCTCAAACACCAGATACTATTAGAGTATCATGCTGCATCGATCTCGGGCCATCAAGGTCGAGAGAAGACGTATGCTTCTCTCACACGCGATTTCTACTGGCGGGACCAGTACAAATGGTTACGCAAATACGTACGCGCTTGCGAGATTTGTCAGCGCGTAAAGTCTACGCACTCTGCGCAGGCTCCCCTCCAATCTCTGCCAGTACCAACAGAGTGTTGAAAGTCCACTTCAATATACTACATCTTCGGTCTTTCACCCAACAATAGTCGGAGGACTGCAATCGTGGTCTTTGTAGACCGTTTCAGCAAGATGGTTCATCATGCGGCAGTGTCATCGAATGTCACTCCCGCGCAAACAGCGCGGATATTCGTTGACACGGTATTCCGTTTACACGGAATGCTGGAAAACAATTCGGATTGAGATCCGAGATTTATAGGACGCTTCAGGCAAGAAACGTTCTTGTTACTCGGCACGCAGTTAAAAATGTCAACTGCAGATCATCCGGAAACGGATGGGCAAACAGAACACGTTAACCGCGTTCTCGAAGACATGCCGCGTTTGTATTCGCATGTCTTCGAACACTGGAGTGACTTCTTGCCACTCAATGAGTTTGCAATACATAACTCGGTACATGCTTCGACACAGCATACACCGTTTTACGTGAATGCTTTGCGGCATCCACGTACCCCAGCTTTACTTGGCGATACACCAAATATTAGTGGAGGAGGGACCCGCTCAAATTTTAAGCAAGTCGATGCGCAAGTTGCAACCGTAACTTGCGAGAGAATCGACGACTCTTCTACTGTAGCCACAGTAGAAACATAGGCAGCTTCAAGTAGCACTAAAGCTGCATATGAAGAATATGTGTCTGCAGCAATGACTGCAGACAACGAAGACAGTCTCCTACTGCTAATAAAGCGGTAGATCATTTCGTATTACAGCGTCAAGCTGCAATACGCTACGTGAAAAAGGTTGCACCAGAAGCAAAATGCAGACAGAAACGGATGGAAGAATACGAACTCTTTTCGAAAACGCGAATTAGTTTTATTATCATCGACTAATTTGCCTACATATGCAATTAGCAACTTCCCTATACGGAAGTTAGTTTATTGGACCATTTAAGGTCCAAAGTGTCAAGGGAATGCCTATACATTAGACATTCCCGCGGCTACGCGCCTTCATCCAACGTTCTACGTTGAGTGGCTCAAACCGTATCTTTTGTCTCCGTCTTACGACGAGACCCATTCCCACGACAAATGCCGTGCTTCTCATGTCTCCTAAAAACGACTTGTAATCGGTTTCCAACCGATCGTGAGCAGCGCGGAGAATGTTCGTCTCTGCCTGGTTCCGCTCGATCTCCGCCTTTGGCGATCAAGCTCGACCATCAGTAGATCATTCTCTGCTGAAGAACAACGCGAGCGCCCAGAATATCGCGAAGGGAGCGATATGTCTTTACAGAATGAGACATATCGGCGCTCAGCCAAGAAAGACCATTCTCGAGACTGCGGAGCTGCAAACCATGATTCGCAACAACGACGGCGAGGGAACTATCAACCCCTGCCACCCCGGATTGATAATCAGAGGAATAAGCGTTATATCCTCGAGCGCTTGGTTGCGAAGCGCTCGGTTCCCTATAAGAAGGGACTACCGAGTACTTGGTACCCTGGTTGGTATATTCCCAAGAGTTTGACTCTTGGGAACCGATCGAGGTTCTCAGGGCTGACGCCCCTGACGTCCTGAAGGAGTTTGAGAAGAATACCTCTCCTCAATCTCGTAACTCGAGAAAGCATCAACACTAGGTGTTGATGCATTAAGGGCATCAATGAGGACCTTAATCTCGGAGGGTACAGAGAAACCACTGTATCCCCGCAAATCCTCCTCGGTCAAACGAGGAGCGCCCAGTAGACAACAAGGGCAGCCGAGATGAGAAACGACACCACAGTTTATCCCTTTTTTTATGCAGAAGTAATGGATGTACTCCATTTTACCTGTACGCGAGTGCTTTACAAAGCGCTCGCGCATTGCGCGAATTCGTTTCACGTAATAACAGCAATAATCACAAAGACATTCCAACTTTGAGTCAGCGCGTTTTTGTCGTCCCTGTTCTTTTGCGACCGTTTCCGGTTCGTGTGATAACGAACCTGGAAGAGTAGGTCGATAAAGTACAGATGTCTATCATCTGTACTTCGATCGAATCAACGTTCCCGGATGTCTTCGCAGTCATCCAGGGCGTTGATTTCGAAAAAAGTATATTGGCAGTCACGTTTGTGGTGACCGCCACGGTCGGTCATCGTGGACCACGCTGGGGCCCAAAGCCCGACTTTGTACGGAACACGCTGTTCCGTACGATAAGACGATCTAGAAGCGTCGTAAGCCACTTCGGTCCGATGTTTCTTGGCAGGTGGAGCGCCGCCTGCCCTATCATCTCGCGTCAGGTCAACGTAACCGCGACCCGGCAAACAACTCGGACCAGGAGAAAAAGCGATTTGATTCCTCTTCCATAGCTTGTAAGAGTTGTCGCTGTCATAATCGACAGCGATTGACTCCGCCCCAGCAACGCGCTTAGGCGATGCATTTCCAGTGAGTTTACACTCGCCAGACGTCTTGTGGAGGACAGTGACTTCCTCGTCCCCCTCTTCGAAGTCAGAACTTTTTCCGAACATCGAAGATATCTTTTCGCCACCCGCCATTCGGCAGATGTCAGTGTACGGGATGTTGTCTCAGCAACACCCTCACGCTCCCGCTTGGATGCTGCCTCAGCATCATCGGCGACCAGAGACGACGAGTCGCTTGGTCTGTCTTCGCTTGACGCTACCTTAGCGGCGTCACTTCTTGATTTCGGCACCCCAGCATTTGGTGCTGAGGCGGAGGCTGCATTCGTGGAGTTACCAGCGCTCTTAAGAGCACCGCCGCCTGTCTCGACCATAGTGTTCTTTGTCGTAATGTTTGGTTTGTAAACATTTAAAAGTTTGACCAACAAGTGCCACCATTGATTGGTCAATATTAAAATTTATTATTGGCCATCCACAAAAGGGGGGGGGTAGTGGACACCATTACATAAGTGATATTTAAGTTGAAATATCACAGTTCATTTTCAGTCTTGCGATGAAATATGAATATTGTATTATAAGTTATCATAATCCACAAGGAAATCGATTCGGATGTAAATATCGAATCCAAGAGGGGATCTAATAGTAAGAGTACTATTAGATCAGTTTTATATTACGTGTTTTTATGATTAGCTTAAATTAAATTATAGTTATTAACTCGAAACCACTTATAATATATCTTAATCCTACCGTCTTGCAGCCACGTGTCTTGGTTGTACATATAATTAAGGGACTAATAACCAACAAGATAGTCCATACCAACGTTTATCCTACTTAAACTATCGAGGAACAAATTACATTTGTTCCTAACCAATTGCACGCTTCCTCACTTGCAATTTATACAGTGTAAGCCTGTAAAGTTAGCATGTTACAAATTCCATCCAGTACTTCACAAACGTTCTCTGTCCATTCTTTCGTTCTCGCTAATGAAACGTTTCTTGCAATCTTCGGTCTCGAACACTTCGCGTTTTTGGTGTTTTCAATCGCAATATGGCGTTCACGTCTACAATATTCGATGCCAATATCTTCCGTCAATTTCCTTAATGGCGGCATTTGTCTCGGAGACTATAGCAATTAGTTTTTGGGTATGTTTCCCAAAAGGCTGCAACTAACGATGCAATGGTGGATACTTTTCCACACCCATAGGGTTCACGCACCAGGATAACGCCTATCCTTGTTAATCCTTCGTTAACCACATTGCATTGTTTTGCATCAATGTTTCTTGCACTATACCTATTACCTCCTAATGCTTTGGATACTTCTGTTGCATCTCTTTCTTCAGTCATAATCCTTTGTATAATGTTAGGTAAGGGGTTCAAGGCTGCCAATTCCTCCACAGTGACCAACCGTCGGATGTGGTTGAGGATATTCGTCTTGGCCTCCCAGAATAGATAATCCACACACGCCCGTAGGTCTCCAATATATATGTGGCGAAGCGGTTTCGGAATGAGCTAGCGGCTGGATGTGAAATACACCTGGCCGAGTCTGTCTTTGATTGGTTCAAATTGCTGGTCAAGATGAGCCCCAAACCAGACATCAGATGACTACTGCCGGAGGTGCTCGGGAATACTCGCAAGTATCGGACCAGTACATGAACGTGAAAACAGGCTAAGGGAGGTGATCCAGATGCGTTGGCTCAGGCCAGTCACATTACCCGAACTTGACCAGCCGGATCAAGTTGGCTAGGAGGTGGCTGATGGCTAGGAGGCGGCTGTGGTGGCCGCAGATGGTTAAGGGGCGGATACCAGGGAGGCCATGTCCCTGTAGTAGCCAGACGAAGCACCGATAACTAACGGACGGCCATGAAGAGAGTATTGGAGATAACGACCAGGTCATCCTGGTCCCGTCCAGGTCGAGGTGAACGACCATCCAAGCTGGTCACGCTCTTTCGGGTAAGGTACATAAACGTCTGGTCATGCTATTTTGGGTAGGGTACACCATAGGCTTATGTTGGATTAATGGATAAATATCAGTATGCGTTTCTCTTTCTACGACACAAGTTATCGTTGGTCCACAGCAGAGGGTTAACAAGGTCCCCTCTAGTTGTATTGGTTTGCCCGGGGAAGGTTGAAAGAAACCCACCGGAAGTTCTCTGACCGGGCGTCGCTGAGAAACTCTATATTCACTCAAGTCGCCCGTGCTTGGAACACGGTGAAGTTGTATTGGAAATGGAGGTGAAGTTTTGGCTTATTGTGGAAGATCGTAAATTATTGTTTGGATTTCCTGACTACGCATAAGATTGAAGTAACCCCTTATTACCTTTGGTTAAGCTGGCCGATTGATTAATCTCGGTCCAGTATTTGCGGTATACTAAACTCAAGTATAACGCCAGTCCGCTTCCCGGTGAAGTTTCCGCCCAGGAGCAACCCTAGTCCTAACTCTCGTCCACCTATTCAAACCGGCTTTCGACTTTTCGCCCTAGAGTTCACCAGGAGAGCGTACCAGTGCTGACGGGTACACCAGGTGAGCTTATACAAGATGAACCATCCCAGTCGTCACAGCCAATGTGATGGAAGTGACTGGTCCATCCAGCTTGATGCTGGTTTGGACCATAACCTGGATGGACGGAGTACCCTCCGACAGTCAGTCATCTGGGCCCCCCGTGGGTGTCCGCACATTGGACAAAAATTTCCGAGAGCGACTACACCACATATACGTTCGCCATAGTTAGGTTTTGCCTAGCCACTGACATAAGTATTCCGACCCCATGGTCACGTATATGTCCGTTGCAGGAATACAGTTCTCCTACATCCCACGTTCGGATTGATCCAGCACTTTTCCACTATTAATCCACTTGTTACATAACTGGATGTAAATTAGGATGCCGAACAACAGCATGACATGCTCTACGACAATGGTTGCTGTATTATATAGCCAATTTTCCGTAATACAATGTCCCACACCAAAACTTGACACACCACTTGATTGGTACTTTCTACAGCCATCAAAGTTTGGTGGGAGGTGCTGCACCAAGCGTCATTATGGACAGCCAGAGCTATGGTTAACCAATAATACGCGTTTGACTCGTAAGTGTCCACATTCACTTCTTGATTCTGCAAAAATACTTCCAATGCCGACATGTGCCCGTGTAATTCAACTGGAGATCGTTAGTGTCTACCTCCAGACAGCAAAATTTATTTTTACAGGGTCCATACGCATCCCCCAACCCTCGTAAAAATACAGCTAAAGCAGATCGAACACGCCGTATCAATGTGGCTACTACAACCATCAATCGCACTTCTCCCACAGTTACTCGAGTGGGTCGTTCTTCTTGTCGCAAGTGTAAAAATTACTTCGTGATGTCCCTTCCGTAACTTCTGGTATTTCGATTGATACAGTTTTCCCATTCTTGCTGTCTGCGTAAGGATGCTCAAGTAGTGTAGTCCCTTATTTCACTCGGCATTTCCACACACAACTCCGGATAGCCGCTGTAAAAACACTCTTTTCACCAATGGCAAACAGCTGTAGGGCTCGTGCTCGCAGTCTATGACTCCCGTCAGATTCATCTGTGCTTGTTAAAGGTGTGATGAACCCTAAGGCAGACCCTTCTCACCTTCTCTCCTTGATTTCGCTAAATCCAGTGACTCTACTTCACCTTCTTCCAGATTCAAATCCACTATGGTGTTCATTTATCTCCGACGTATGAGTTTAGACTTCACTGGCACTATCCTCAGTGTCCACCCATTTTGTCTGGTGGAGGTCGTCGCAAGCCATTGCTCTCCTCCACGCTAATGGGTGACCCACAATTAGACTCGGTTTCTTTCACGTTCATCAGTCTGCGCCGTCAGTGCTTCTCACCGTGCATGAATGAACCGCCACGGTATCCCTGTGTCTTAAGACATTCGGCGGCATACCGAAACTCTGGCTTTCTTTTCGCTATGGTATCTTGTATATCTCTTCATGTTCTTCTACCCAATATTTCGTCGAATGTCCTTTTCTTGGCTGTTTGGTGCGTAAACGTCTTATCCTCCGCACCACAGCTACTGCTGTTCGTAATTTTGTGGCCTACTCATGATTGGCTCTCTTCCAAGCCAACGCTCGATTAATCGCTTTGTAGTCCTTACGCCCTTCACCTATGGCTGCTTTTTTTTATAGTTTATCTTCCTCTTCAGTCCATCTGGTTGGGGCTGTACATACGACGCCATCTGTGCCAGGCGGTTTGTCGTCTTGTCGTGTCACTTCAGCTACCCAATTTCTCAACTTGTACTCTATCGCTCCCATCGTGCGTTTTCTTTTATTATCAGGAAACGTCTTCTCGTAATCCGCCAACCGTTCTTGCCTGGTCGCGATATTTCGGTTCTTCACACTTGTCATCCATTCCAATTCGTCTTTTTCCATGCTGCGAATTTCCTCTTGGCCCACCACTCTTCCGGCAGGCTAATTTTATTCCCACTATCGATGATTACGCACACATAGATCACGGTACCGCTTGCAAATATCCACCTTGGTGGCGTTCTCATTCTCCGGCATGTTTTTTCGTCAAAGCCTGGAGCTCTGCTTCCTGGTCTTGTCTCCAGTTCGTGTGTGCTTTGGCATCAGCACTTATAATTCTCTCTTCCTCTGCACCAGAGCTACCTGACTTCTCTTGACTTCCTACACTTCCCGTTACGTTTAGAGGCGTGTTTGTGACCGTCGATTCACCCTCTGGGACGACTCGGCTCGTGAGGGTGATGTAAAATTAATCCACAAATTTCTTGCCTTGCCTGGTTTACTTGTTGCGCTTTTATCTAAACCCCTTACAGTGTCCCACCGTATCTCCGTTATTTTTCCTTCAGTGTATTATGACGTTTTCATAATAACTCTCATTCTTGCGTAGGCCAGGTTTGGCTCGGTAGTACCGAGAAAGAGACCGTTCCGGACAAAAGAAACCGTCCGGACAAAACAAATTGGTTAAACCAAACCGGACCGGTTCTAACCACACACCCAAAAAGAGACCGTTCCAGAAAAAAGTGACCATTCCGGACAAAAGAGACCGGCCCAAACCAAACAAACCGGTTCAACCAAACCGAACCGGTTCGAACCAAACAAACCGCCCACCCGAAAAGAGACCGTTCCGGACAAAACTCTCCACATCTTTTGTATAGCTTTAGTACCGTAATTTGGTAATTTTCCATCACTTGGTATACCATCGTCCTCCATTTCACAGCGTATACTGCCTCACGTATACTTCTTCATGCATAACCACGCACACTTGTCGGGGCTCCTTCAAGCATTTCAAATTACGTCACATTTGAATAACTTCTTTGCGGGACTATGTTTGTCATAATGAAACACATATTGACTTCGTCGGTACAGAGTTTTGGCCGTCCCATCTTCTAATCACATTTTTTCCTTGTAGTAGTGCCACATTTTCAAACTGTTCTACCACATGCGCCATCACTTAGTGCTTCGGCTACACACACCTAAGGCCCTTTCATCACACATTAATATATCTCCATGTTTCCGCGACAATGATTTAAGGTATTTCCATCGCACATAAATATATTTCCGTTTCCACGACACACAGTTAAGGTCGTTCACATTAATATATCTCCGTTTCCACGACACACATGTAAGGTTGTTCCATCACAAGTGTTGACTTTCATGCTTCGGCGGCACACATTTAAGGCCGTTTCATCACATGTAGCAATCACAACCATCGGCACCAGCCTTTGCTCCAATCATTTCATTGTACTCTTTAAACAATTACATCTTCACGTTGATCTGAGCCACTCCTAAGGCCTTCTACAGCTTCAATCCCTATGTATTCAGGCTCGCTATGTTATGATCGCTTGAGTCGTCTTCTGAGTAGTTTTTTTTGTCACACTCTTCTTGTTTGTTAGTGCAGCCAGCTTGGATCCGCACTCTATCTACTCACAGCCAACTTGGGTCCGTGGCATGTACGTTGTTTTTTCTTGATCTTGTGTCGCGTGGCTCGTTCAATATCACCATCACGCACGACTTGTCTTTTTTTTATTTCATGTTTTTCATCCCGGTCCATTACCAGCTTAATCACCTTGTCCAAATTTCAAACGTCTTTCCACTTGTCTTCCAGGCTATGTTCAAGTCGCCCCTTGAACTACTCTTCTGTAGAGCTTGCATCGTCATACTTGTGGGCGGCCTTCATCCGATTCTCCCATGCTTGCCTCGCATCATACTCGTATAATACAACAGTGCAAGTGAGATTATCTTCGTTCTCTCACGTGGTTTCCCCAAAACCTTTCCATTTGATGAGGTACTCGCGTTGTCTTCGCCCATTCCTTGTGCGTTTCATATATCGCGAGTCTAGAATTTTCTCATCCTCCATTTCTTCATCACGACCAGACTCGTACCACAAATCTTCAGGCAACAACCCCTCTTCCAACTCCAGTTCGTCATTAATTTTAGAGTTTCTTGAGGCCGTTTCATTCGTGACACAAATAGCTTCAACCTGCCAATATGAACCAAGGGAATTTTTTTCGTACCCGCTTAAGCCGATACACTGACTCATTCACCCGTTCTTCTATCTAATATGGCCCGTGCCATAAGCACCAATTTCCTCACTAGGCCGGCCTTTACCAAATCATGATAGAGCCATACCAATTCACCGGGACCTATAAGCGGTGCGCGTAGTCGTCCATAATCCATCAGCCAATTTATTGTTGTGCTTATTTGCCCTTTCTGCCATCAATTGTACGAATTCAGCTTGTGCTCGGGCTTTCTCTTGCCACATACGCTGTTTCTGCCATCACTTTAATACTTCCCGCTCTGGTAGTGACCCACTTTAGGGGGAATCATCGCTTCCATAGGAGTACGCGCATTCTACCCATGCACCAAATAAAATGGTGTTTGATGATGTTCTAGATTCACGGAGGTGTTCAATGCCAATTCCAGCTGAGGAACATATTCGTCCCAGTCTTGTTGTTCTGGAACGGAGATATAACACTTGATGGCCTTGACCCCTGTTTCCACTGATCGCTCCTGCTTGCCATTTGCCTGTGGGCGGTATGGCAGCGTTGGCCTTGCTTTTGCTTCAGCATACGATTAAATCAACCAAAGACCGAACTCATAAATCGTGGGTCTCTATCGTGTCGAATAACTTCCTGCGCGTCAAATCTCTTGAACACCCGTTTTGTAATGGGGTGCCATTACATAATTTATATTTAAGTTGAAATATCACAGTTCAATTTCAGACTTACTGTCTGAAATGTGAATATTGGATTATAAGTTATTATAATCCACCCTGGGAAACAGATTCTGATATAGTTATCGAATCTAACAAGAGATCTAATCATAAATGTATTATTAGATCAGTTTTACATTACATGTTACTATGATTAGTCTAGATCTAATTATATTAGTTAGCTCTAAACCACTCATAAATATCTTCACTCTTAAACTTACCTTCTTCTAGCCACGTGTCGTAGTTATATATAACACGGACTATTTAATCAATTAAATAGTCCAACCTAACGTTTAACCTTACTTAAACTATTGAGAACAAAATTACATTTGGTTCTAACCAATTCCACGCTTCCTCACTTGTAATAAATAGTGTGTGCCTGTAACAGCTAGCCTGTTACACCTTTAATATACGCTGCTACGACATCTTGAGCGGATGTTGACCTCATAGGTACCAACACTATGTACCCAGAAAAGACACAGATGAACATAGCAAGGCTTCGTTTCCTTCATACGTTTTAGGTAGAGGAAGCGCAAAATCCAGCACTTGGAAAGGTCTCGACGCAGCAATATTGCCGTTTGAGCGTCCCTCATACCTTGGTTTGCCTTTCGCGGTCGCACAATCTACATAGGATGCTATAAAAGTCTCAATTTGGGTGTACATGCCCCGCTAATAATATCGCTTTCTCAGACGTGCGTAAACCTTTGATGCACCTTGATGAGCCCCACTTCCAGCTTCCGTATGATATGCATGCAGCTCATCTTCACGCAACATATCCGGAACTACAATTCGAAACGCTTCTTTCCCATCTGTCTTGCTGGTGGGGCAGTAGTATACCTGGAAACCCCTCGACAATGTCGAAGTCGTTCAACTCTTGTCTAGAATCTTCAAACTCAACAAACGCCAAGCCAGCAATGCCCGACGTCAAGTAGGCCGGACCCCAGTCCCACCCAAAATCGGACCCTGCTTTGCGGACAAACAAACGAAGCGTTGGCTCCGTCCATGTATTGAAGTTTTGTGACACTGGAACAAAG